>VZQC01009894.1:575090-601201 GCA_009823505.1 Rhizomys pruinosus
CACAGTTAGGGAGGTTAGGGCAGTAGGGATGGAAATGAGAGGAGTTGGGGTCTAAATGAGATCAAAATACAAGTATTAAATTCTCAAAGAATCAATACAAAAATAGCATTTTTAAAATATTACAAAATGTATATTAAGGCGGTGCTAGAAAGAAGGCTCGGTGGTTAAGAACATTGGCTGCTCTTACAGAGGACCCAGGTTCAGTTCCCAGCATCCACGTGGCAACTAACCACTGTCCCTAACTCCAGTTCCAGGGGACCTGCCACCTCTTTTGACCTCTGAGGACATTAGGAGACATGAGTGTACTTACATATATGTAGGCAATACACTCATACACATAAAATAAAAATAATAAATAAAATATATTTTAAATGTATATTAAGGGTAAGAAAGTAACATAGAGGGAGAGAGAAACTAAAGAAAAGAAAACAGTTTGCTCTAAACTAGAAACCAATGCGTAAAAATTAGATGAATGTGGGCTGGAGAGATGGCCTAGCGGTTAAGAGTGCCGACCGCTCTTACAGAGGACCCGGGCTCGATCCCCAGCACCCACATGGCGGCCGAGAACAGTCTGAAACTCCAATTCCAGGAAAACTCCAGTTCCAGGGGAATCTGAGACCCTCTTCTGACCTCCGCGGCATTGCACGACACGGGTGCACAAACTTGCATGCAGACAGTACATTCATACATATACAGAAATAAAATAAAAAAAAAAATTAGATGAATGTATCAAGGCCAGCCTGGTGTACATAATGAGTTCCAGGACAGCTGGAGCTACAGGAAGACCCTGTCTCAAAAAGTCAAAATATATATATATATATATATATATATATATATATATGAAATAAATAAATATTTTTAAAAGAAGGATAAAGGAATAAAAATAATATGAAGAAATTAATAAAATCAAAGGGTGTTTCTTTGAAACCATCAATGACATATAAGACAATAAAAATTAAAGAAAGTGTCTAGTTTGACTGCAATAATACCTGTTTCCCCTAAGTTAGACATACCCATGGCAATTTTAAAGTACAGCCGTTCTGACACCGTATGAGTTAGTAGCCAGCTGTCAGGGTTCTCCACAGTAGTAGAGATGGCCACAAGTTTCCAAAATGACTCTTCAGTGATGCAGCTTTTCTGGAGTTGTCCATGCTGTTGATGGAGCTCCTCAGTGGTGGAGCAGTCCATAAGTTCCCCAGAGAACTTCCTAATGGTGCTGTTGAATTGGGTGACCCATGCTCTTATAAGTGACCCAATAAATTCATTTGTTTGTGGCTTATTGGTTAAGAGCACTGGCTGCTATTATCCCAGTATCCAAATGACAGCTAACAATAGTCTGTAACTCCAGGAACTAGAGATGGATGCTCTCTTTTGGCATCTGTGTATACTGCACACACATAGTGCACTTACGTGCAAACAAAACATTCATACACATAATATAAAAGAAGTCAATAAAAATTTTAATAAAAAGCTCATTAGTGTGCCAAGCTGGGCATGGATGGAATTCTTTCTTTGGTCTGTTAGTGTGTCTTTATCTGGAATGAATGGGCGTTTCTTTACATCCCCCCCAGAAAAGTCACACAGACTGATAACAAACGTCAAAATATAGATCAGAGAAATATGACCAACATTAGTTAAGATTGAAATACTTACAAATACTATAGATTTTATAAGAAAATTAAGGATACAATGAAGATCTTTATGCTAAAATTTAAACAATACATATAAAATCGACACATTCCTCAAAAGATAGAAATAATTAAATGGGGAAGAACAAATCTTTTGAGTAAGTTTGTATTCATCAAAGAAACTGAAATCATTAGCAAAATGTAAAAGAGACCATTTTTTACAAATTTTAGTAAATACTTAAAGAAGATATAATGCTACTTGTACACAAATTCTTAACTTGGTTTTGAAACAAAACACATTGAAACGAAAGCAAAGTAGACCATGTATGTTGATAATAAAATATATAATAAGTTGAATTTAACAATAAAGAGAAATAAAACTAGAAAACATGCAATTTAATATGTAATTAGGAATGGATCAATAGTTCTAAATTACTCGATATAAATCATATGACAGACTAAAGGATTGAAAGGCAAAAAAATGTGACAGTGGGGATATGATTATCTTTGTAGAATCATAAACTTCACGTGATATATGCAGTGTCTTCCCAATAAGAAAATCATTGTTGAAAACTAGGGGCAGAAGGGAGTTTATGCAACATGATAAAAGACATCTATAAAATCTTAAGGTGTCATCCTACTCAATGGTGAAAAATGAACATTATTCTTCCCTAAGATGTAGGAAAGTCTAAGGTGCCCACACTTACCACTGCTTTTCAGCATCTGCAGTATAATCACTCCAGATCTGGCCAATATAGTAGGGCAGGAAGAAGAATCTGAAAATTAAAAAGAAAAAAATGTTTTGTCAACAACATGATTTGCCTAATAAAGTACAGCAAAACGTCCAATGCAAACCTATTAGAACTGAAATTTCCTTGGCAAAGCTGCAATAGGCAAGATTGCTATATAAAAATCAATTGTATTCTCATAGAGAAGCCATAGAAAATTAGAGACTGGAATTTTAAATTGAGGTTTCATTTACAATATAGCCCAAACTGTAAAAATATTATGTATGAATCTAAGAATCACATGGCAAGATATACTGTGCTTTTGTAGGAGAACATCTTAAGACTGCTGTGTGTATTTATTGCAATCACGACACAAATGTAAGCAAGAACTGTGAAAGAAATCAACATGAAATTGAAAGGGAGTTGGGAGAAGGAGATGTGGGAAGAATTGGAGCCAGAAAATGAGAGAGGTGGAAATGCGGTACAGTACTCATGGGTGAAATTCTCAAAAAGTAAAAAAAAAAAAAAAAACAAATAAATAAAAGGGAAAGCAAACTGATCCTAAAATTTAATCATGAACAAAGGGCCTCAAATATCTAAATCTTCTAAAAGACAGATAAGTGTGAAAAAGTCAGTCTTTGATTCAAGTTGTACCAAAAAGCTTCTGTAATCAAGAGAGTAAAATATGATGACAGAAACAGACAAGTGGGCCAACATTGTCACACAAGTGACATCCATACATGTACGATTTTTTTCAACTGTACACAGGCAGTTCATTAAAAGAAAAGGAAGTCTTTACACTGTCTGGTAAAACAGTAGGATATGTATGCCTAAACAAGTGAACTTCAATGTACATCAAGCATCTTAGACAAACAGGAACTAAAAATGGATAAATAGTACATTTAATTCAAACTTTAAGTCTGTGATACTTCATGAAAAAATTAGGTGAAAACCTAACATGACCTTTATATTAAAGGTAATAGACCCAGCATGAAAAACACAACTCATTAAAAAAATAAATATTTAGTCAGATTTCATTGCATTAAAATTTTCTGCTTTAGGACCATTAAAACACAAATCCTAGATTTGTAGGAAATGTTTACAAATCACCCATCTGATATGACTGCAGTTATATGGTATTTTGTAAAGACAAACCTATGCAGACAGGAGAGTAGTTGCTGCCAGAGGATTGGGGTGGAGAGAATATATTACAACTCCTTCTGAATGTGGTTGACTGTGGTGTTGATACAAGAACGTGTTTATTTATTAAACCTTTCATAACTGCACATCAAGAGATATTTTATTTATTTACATTGCAACTTAAAAGAGAAAATGAAAACAGAAAGAAATTCTGAACTGCAGAGCTATCTGAGGCAGACAAGACTCTGGTTATTTTGGAGCACAAGTTCTACTAGAAAAAGCCCATGATTCACAAGTAAACACATAGGCATCTTGTGTAAGTTCATTTCATTTGACTGATATGATTTCACTTGGCTGAACCATTTATACAAATGAATCCAATAAGAAAGAGAGAAGATGAAGCAATGTGTTTGCCAACCCATTCATGTAATGACTATCAATAAATAGTAGCACTGAATATTTAAAGAATATAATGAGCTAAGCAGGTTCAGGCTGCTCCCAGTCAGATGGAAAAATAAGACAATCTCCCAGGACTTGTCTGCCTATCTCAGGGGCAGGGTAGAATCAATACATGCTGATTTATAGAATATGGGATGGAAAAATCCTGGAATAAGGGAAGGGGTTGAGAACTGACTTCTATTAAAAAATTAGGCAAATAAACCTAGACGAAGATAGCATATCCAGAAAAAAAAAATGGTGGGATGATTGCTTCTGACAAAGGAAGAACAATCATAGAGAACTTGTTCTTGTTTTTTTGTTCAGAGCAAGAAGACTCAAATGATAACGGGAGGTAATGGGAGGATGCAGAGGTCAAAGGTGAGGTCAGAAGGCCATAGTAGAGTATCATCCATCCTGAGAGGGAAATGGTAGAATAATGGAGTTCATTTATCCACAATATTAAGACACTAAATCTTCTGATCCAGGCAGAAGTATGACCTTTTATTTTTAAAGGACCACTACGACTTTTGAGTCAACTCTGTTTTTAAGGGGTCGGAAGTAACAGCAAGTAAATCAGCCAGGTATGTGATGCATCAGTCCAGGTGAAAAAACGATCAAAGCTTGGCATGCAGTGTTGGGAAATGGTGGAAGGCTAGTTTGCTTAAGAAAATAATCTCGAAAGGTAGGGTCTAAGCCCTGGGAATTAGATAGAGAGAAAAAGGTAGAAATAGCATTAAATATTTCTAAGACATTTGTTCTAAAATAACAGAGTGAATTACAATCCCGTTTATTAATGAGAAGACATGTTAGGAGCTTTGGTACTGGATGTAGCAAATGGACAGGCTCTTATCACAATACCCAAGATAAAGACTCAACCTAAATGTTCATAGACAGGTAAATGGATAAAGACAGTATGATACTGATATGCAACGGAATACTATACAACCATAGGAAACATGAAAGAAACCTTGTCATTCTTAACAACATAGATGGTTCTGGAGGACATTATGCTAAGTGAAAAGACTCAAGCATAGAAAGACAAACATCAGGTGATCTCATTCATAAGCAAAATTTGTTAAAAGTTAATCTTGAAACAGGGTATGTATTTCAGGAGGAGAGTACTTGTTTATACTTCCAGAGCTCTAGGTTTGATCTCCAGAACCATGTAAATAATAACAAGTTTGATCTTTTGAAAGTTGAGAAAAGGGCAGAAGTTACCATTGGCTGGGGAAAGGATAGAGAGAAAGGGGTCATTTGTTATGTAGAGTGTTGTTGTTTGATAAGAGCAGTGAGTTCTGGTGTTCTATGGTACATCAGAGTAGACACAAATATTCATACAATGTATGCTCGGAATAGTTTAAAGATAGGAATTGAATGGATTCCATAAAAAAAAAAAACATAGAGCTGGTAGACAGTATATTTACCTTGAGTTAATTACTCACCAATCTACAGATGAACCAAAACATCCAGTGTATATAGTAATCCACTCACAGATTAATGTCAGAACCAAGAATTTCAAAGTCAAGTATGGACTGAGAAATAAGAGATGATATCATGACCTGGAAGCCCAGCTGACCAGTGTACAGAGTGTCCAGTGGGCCTGGAGCCATGCATTGCATTTTAAAAGAGCTATTTCATAGAGTAAATTCACTAACTCTATGTATCCAATTTTGAGTAAGAGAAATTTCTACAAAACTTTAAATAACTTTGAACAAATATAAAAAATTTTCCCCAGGACTTCCAGAAGTGCAGCAGTAGAAATGTTTTTTTAGGTGAGTAAGTGACATAAATTGCACTTTGTAGGTGAATATGTGACACAAATTGAACCATATCCTAAATCCATTTTTTTCATTAAGTTTTGAACTAGAGGAAAGGTAAAAAAAAAAACACAGAAATTCTGGATATGTGGTCTAAGTGGAAATGCCCTTTGTTTAGTTCTTCAAGTGCATTTGAAAAAGTGACAACCATTTCCCGACTAAAAATAAATAGCTTCAGGTAGAACTGCCCTTTCTGAAAACACAAAGGATTTGTGCGGGATATGGGTCAAGACTGGTCAAGAAGAGTATTTTGTAAGGAATTCTCAAATTAAAGATAAGGGAGGTTTCTCTGTAACAACAGAGTTGAAAAACATGAATCTCTGTGAACTGACAGGCTCATTGACAAAGCTGATTTAAGAGAATGAAGCTGTTAAGGAGAGAGAAATAGAAATGAAAAATGAAAATGAGTCCAGAGAGCACTCAGTCCATGGTCAAAGAATACCCAGCTTTCCTGAGCTTTGCTGATATAATCCAATAGATCTTAATTTTTGCCAAGGTCAATAATAGTTCCTTCTTCATTTCAACCACACAGCATTCTAGATAGGATAAAATTGGCTACCTGAAAACAAATGTATTTCAAGAGATATATTCATCCTGGAGAAGCTATGATATGTTGTGGAGTAATTAAGTGTGTCACCCGTTATATTTTTAAGACTTGATTATACAACACATTATAGCTGAAGTCTTAGAAGATTTGGCAGGAATTTAATGTCAGACACTGAGGTCTTTTGACCTCTTTTGGTGTGCTTAAGCATGGAGAAGCTCAAGCAAGCACTTCTGTCTACAAACATAGAAGAGAAGGAAAGCCACCTCACTTTGCTTTCAAGCTGTAGCCAATGATCTCAACTAATCAATGCCAGGGAAGCATGTGCCCACTAAGCTGCACGTGCAAGGTTGCAAGGTGCTCTTCTATATCCCACACAGATGTTCTACTCAGACATATAGATATCAAGAAAAATAGAATTAGCCAAGCCTGACCTAAGCAGCCATCCGCTAAGTGTTTCCTACAAGGCAGAGGTAATGAGGCTCAATGTTAAACTGCATGGATAGACTGGGTAAGGCCTGAGCACAGAGATAAGGTAACAGATGTGTTTATAATCAAAGCAGTGGAAAAAGCTAAGCCCAGACACAAATTCTTAAACCAGGACCCCAAGAATACAGGCAGAGTTCCTGGTGTTGATTCTATTTTAAAAAGAAAGGAGGCAGAGCCATAAGTAAAGGGTCATACTGTACTTGACAATGTCCCATCAGCCAACTAAACCTGGAATCAAATAATTTCACAGTTTTGTTGTATTTAACAGAATTTGATTTCCAGAATCTTTTTCTTTATTTATTGAGGTTTTGTGCATTTCATATAAATTTCTTAATCAAATTTAGACCCACCCCCATTCCTGCCCCCCCACCCCACCATAGCTTATGCATTCTACCATACATGTCTTTCATCTTTTTTTCAATCCTCTTTGAAAAACCTGGATGCAAAAGTTTACTGTTTGGGGCAGAAGTTTACTGCTTCAGTCAGTTCTTTGACCCAGTCTTTTTATTTATTGTCGTTCCTTCAAAGTTGTATCTTTAAGCTTGCGGGAGGACAAGTGTCTAATTGTTTACCAGTCCAGGATAGTCTTCTATGCATGTCAAAGGAGCGTGGCTGATAAACCTGTACAGCTAGCTGATGTTGCATTATGAGGATGTTAGCTACTACAACTGCTTGTGGTTATATAAATTTATTAAAATTCAAAATACTAATGACATCATAACTCAACCATCCTACCCACATTTCAAATGTGCAGATGGCTAGATTATACTTTGTTTACTGCTGAAGAATCTTCCTGCCAACTCTAGTATTATGATCTCGTGGACAACAGTACTTCAAGAAACTCATACTAAGCATGATGGGTATAACAAATTCAGCACAGTTTGCAATGTTTCCTGTGCAGGAGGGACAATGTAGATAACCAGACTGGCTTAAGGTAAAGGTTACTGCGGTGGTGGCAAAGGTGATCAGCACTTCTCTCTTCACCTCAAACCTTCTGTTGCCACGTGATTTACAACAGGTTCCAACTCCAGTGGAACATGACATGACATACTTCTATATGTTCTAGACTGGTGACTCCTTCTTCTTGCCTTATTTTATAGCACAGAGTCCTAACTCGACTTTTTTTTTAATTTTTTGAGCATTTGTACAACTCATACAACTGTTCCCAATTAAACCCACCCCTTATACCCCAACCTCCCATCTAAACTCATGCATTACAACATCCAAGATAAGCCCTATCCAGTCAAGCTCCCAAACCCAGACATCCTTCTGTGGAAATAGATCCACTGGCCTCTAGTTGACATATTTAAAATTCTGAGGTAAGTCATACCCAACGGTACTCAGTCTCTTGTAGTTCTCAGTCCTGGGTCAGTCTCCCAACCATTTCTTGCTGCATTTTGAGACCTTGTCTCAGTTGGCATGGGTCCCATGCCTGGTGCTCACATTGCCAAAAGTTCACATGTGAAAACTTACAGTTGACTGTAAGCCATTGCTTCTCTATATTCATGCACCATGCACCAGCCCTGGTTCTTACAATCTGTCTGCCTCATCTTTAGCCACCCTGAGCCATGGGTGGGTGAGGTTTGAAACAGAGTCTCTATCCAGGGATTCACACTCTGGAGGCTCCTATTCTTTGAGGCTTGACTAGTTATGGCCTTCCATTTGCATCACGTTCTATCGTGTAAGGAAGCTTTACTGGTGAGAATGGAGGGATGCATTCATTTTTTCTATGCTGTCTTGATTTTTAATTTTTTCAGTTATTAAATATTTAAGAATTTGGGCAAATCAAAAGAGGGTGAAGGAAGGACTATAAGTGCCATTCTCAAGTGTCAACAAAACCATTTCCATCATTAACTCACAACACAACAATTGCTTTCACTGTCCTACACAAAGCTGTGCCTGTTAGCAACAAATCAAGGAACGGGAATCCTTTTACTTCTGAGGGTTTTTTGTTATTGACAGTCTCAGAGAAAAGGGAAACCACTGTCCTTAGCTGTGGGTAGCCACTGCTGAGACCACCAGCCTCTACCAGATTGCTCTAAACCCACAGTCACACACACACACACACACACACACACACACACACACACACACAATCTTGGTTAATCTCAGTGGGTCAACAAACAAAACAGATAGTCGTGAATATCACATGTGCGGGAGGAAGAAAGATTGATAGCGGTGGCAGGGAGGTAGGGGCGAGAGAAGTTAGTATGCTCTGCATGCATGTGCCGAATTCTCTAAAAACAAATTTCTTTAATAATAAAGAAGAAGAGTAATACATAATTCTAATACAAGGAAGGAAGAAGAATTAGGAAAACAACTTTAAACTACATGAAAGATGTAGGGAGATCTTATGGTTTTTGAGTGTTACTGCATCATAGACACAAGGGAATAGAGAATTATATATTTTCTATTAACTGCATGACTATCAGAGTTTTTCTGAAAAACAGGCCCCACTAATAGAGAATTTATGAATATAACCAGTTGGTAGGCAAGAGAAATTTAAACAGAATCAGTAGCCAGAGAAACAGAGCGCTCCCAGGGGGAGACATAAAGCAACTAGAACAGGACACACAGGCACACACACACACACACACACACACACACACACACACACACACACATGACTATGAAGACGCAATCCAAGTATAAAACAGATTTCTGGAAATATATAAGTTAAAAGTAGAGTTGATGGAAAAAGGAAGGCATTTTCACAATGAAACCTGCATTAAGGCGGCCGAGAACCGTCTGAAACTCCAATTCCAGGAGAACTCCAGTTCCGGGGGAATCCGACACCCTCTTCTGACCTCCGCACGGCATTGCACGTCACGGGTGCACAAACTTGCATGCAGACAATACATTCATACACATACAGAAATAATAAAATAAAAAAAAAATTTAAAAAAAGATTCTCAAAAGTAAACAAAAAAAAATACCTCAAAGAATAAATCATAAATGCAGCTCTAGTAGAAATAAGAAGGGCTACATATTCAACATATTTGAAGAATCTCTAAGGCTGGAGAAATGGCTCCGTGGTTAAGGGCACTGGCTGTTCTCGCAGAACAGTTCCCAGCACCCATATGGGGGCTAATAATCATTGTTAATTCAAGTTTGAGATGACCTGATGTCCCTCTTCTGACCCCCCCCCATGGATTTGTACATGTGCATACATATAGTCAAAACATTCATACACATGAATAAAAATCAATAGATTTTTAAAAAGTAAAAAGATATCATGAGATATTACAATCCCTCACTAAGAAATATGAGAATTTTATGAGCTTGGGCATAGTCTGATATTTCTATATCATAATGACTTCTGCCTTGATGCTTTTCTTAGCAAGACAAGGAATACTTTCAGGATAGTGGATAGCTATGACATCTACTGTAGGTAGAGCTACAGTTTGGATCTTACATATCCCCAGAGGCCCATGTATTCAAAACTTGCTTCCAGTAATGCAGCCCTGGGTTTGATCTATTGTGGTGTCATGACTTAGAATGAAGTATGAGATGCTGGTCCTTTCTTCTTCCTCCTTCTGTTCCTCTGTTCCCCAGCCTTGGGTAAGTGGTTTTACACTGCCACAAGTTCCTTCTATAATATACTGCCTCAACACAAGACAAAAAACAACAGTGCCAACCAACCACATACTAAAGACTTCCAAACTGTGAACCAAAGCAAGCCCTTTTCCTTTATAAATTGACTGCTTCAGGTATGTGTTACAGTAGTAGAAACATGACTAATATTTGTGCAATCTAATTAAAATGGCATTTGATATGAATAAGTGGTCATTGATGTTGAAATCTTCCAACACAGACTAAGAATAATATATAATAGAGCCAATGTGAATTCTTTGGGTCCAATATATCTTTTCCCCACCCTCTGTCTCCTGATTTAGACACTCATTAGCCTATCTAATAGTTGGATAAGAGTATAATCTGGCATCAAAGAGAACATATTAATTTTATTCACTTATTCATTTATTTTATAAACATTCTCAAGAATTGAGAAATAAGATGAATAACTTGAAAATGTAAGAGGAAAGGAAGATCCAGACAATTTACATTGAACCAAGTATAGCAACAACATATAAGGAAATAACAGTATGTTAATAGTCACTCATAATTAGGACAATAATAATTAAAATAACAGGGAAGCATCATTTCTTATCCAACATAAAAAGATGTGACAATATTTCATATGGGTAAGAATAGATAGAATGTCACATGAGGAAGCAAACTACATAATGCTTTTGGTGGGAAACATAGTGATGCCTAATCAGTTTGTGTGTCCTGATATTTTCATCCAACAATTTCACTTCTTAGAATCAGTCCTGAAGCCATACTTCAACATTATGATAGTACATAAGCAGAAGCATTTTTTCAGCATTATTTATCAATGAAAACATATGGAAACAGCCTAAATTCCTACAGAAAGCAAAGTGGCTGCATAAAATATGATATGTCCATACAAGAGGAACTTTGCTGCTCTATAAATAATGAGAACGACAACCACAAATGCACATGGGTAAGTTTCAGTACATATTGGCAAGTAGAAAGGCAACACACCAAAGAGTACAAGAAGATATCGGTAGAACTTATGTTTCCATAAAAATACAGTCAGGATAAACTAACACCTTAAGCAGTTACTTACCTTAGATGTGGGAAAATGTGGAAAGAAAGGAGGAAGGAATGTTTGTGTGTAGTTTGATTAGGAGCACAGCAATCATTCACAAAGCCTTCACAAATCTTAAAAGTGAATAACTTAACCCAACCACTATATACAAAGTACCCTCCCTCCCCTAGCAAACTAAGGGTAAAATATTCCTAGCCAGTCTTCTTACCAGTAAAGGGTGAAAATAAAATACTGAACAAGTAAATCATCGTACCAAAAAATTTAATAGCATTGGGCCAGGATAGATATACAAGTTTTCCTTTTTGCTCTTTTAGTAGAGAACCTGGATGAGGAAGTATTTATCACAGAATTCAAACTTTCAGCTAGGAAGAATAAATTCAAGATATCTAGTATGCAACAAGGTGTCTTTGCCAGTTAATATTCATGATGGATTTGACTAGGTTAAAAATCACCTGTGATATTGAGCCTCGTCTCTGGGTATGTCTATGACAGAATTGGCTAGGGAATTAACTGAGGTGAGATGGTTTATCTTACACATAGGTCACAGCATCTCATAATTATGGGGCTCAGTAAAGATAAAGGAGGAAAACGGAGACAGCCTGACATGCTAACAGTCTTACTCTGGTCCGTCTGGTCACCATTGTGTAAAACATTTTGTTCTGTTACCCACTCCCAGCTGACCCTTCAAAATCTTAAGTCAAAAGAAAATACATCCTTTCTTCCTCAAGTTATTTCTGTCAGGTATTTGGTCACAGTGACACAAAACTACCTACTACAGTGAATGTATTGTTAAAAAAATGCTGAACTAATTTTCTTCTCTCATAACACGCAAACGGTAAACACATGCTAAGTAGCTTAACTGAAGAATTCTATAATTCTCCACATCACCTCCTCCCTCCCTGCCATGCCTCATTAGTCCTATAAGTAAACAATTCTTTTAGATTCTAGTTTATACTGTAATACAGAAGGAGTCAAGTTGTTCCTCTCTCTCTACATATTTCAAAATAGTATCTTGTATGTGATATGAACAGTGGTGTCAAATAAATATTTCTAATTTCTGCCTAGTGCATGAAATTATAATTAAGTGCTTGTCACCATCATGAGAAGACATGCCATGAAACAAAGGAAAACCAGCCTGGGTAGTTTATAAACAGGAAATATGGGATGGAACAGACTGATAGAGTAATGATAAAGAAATGACAAAAAGTGTCAGGATAGATTTTAAAATGAGGCACAGAAGTTTAAACTAACTGGAGAAAATCAGGTAAGAGATGAAGATGAGAAGCACTAAAACATGAAGAAAAATGAGCAGGATAATTAAGATGGTATAATATTTAAAAGAAAGAAAACTCGACGGCACCAGATAGCTGACTTCCTTCGTGGAACAAAACAAAACAAAACAAATAAATAAACACAAAAAAACCAAAGATCCTCCAAAACCAATGCAAGATACTACAGAACCAAAAAAAAAAAAAACATTTTAAATGCCTTAGAGACTTAAATACGCAAATTGCAGGATATGGCATATAAAAAGGTAAATATAAAGAATGCATATCACTAAAGTAGTTCACTTAATCAAAGTGGGATCCCGTGTCAGGATTACAAGCGTAAAGAGATTTCTGCAAACAGTCTTGAATCAATACTAAAGCCAGATCATCATTTTCCTTCTGCAACATCTATGTTTAAACTGAGAGTCTCTGCTGTTTTCAACATCCATAGCAATGTGATGTAACAGGACACTTCTTTACTTCGAAGCCAGTAGAAGAGACAGCATACTTCCACAATCACTCAGAAGTAACCATTGTTGTGAGAGTATCTTTTTTCTTAAATTTTCATTAAAAGATATTTTTTATTTTTTGTGTATGAGTGTTTTGCTCACGTGTATGTAAGTGCATCCGTGTTGAGCAATGCCTGGGGAAGCCAGAAGAAGTTATTGAAGAGCCGCCATGTGAGTGCTGGGAAATGAACTTGGTCATCTGCAAGAGCAGCCAGTATGCTTAATGGGTGCACCAGCTCTCTAAGACCTTCCCCCTTGTGTGTATATATATATATATATATATATATTTTTCTCATTTTATGTGTATAAGTAGTTTGCCTTTATGTATATAAGTGTTCTGAAAATATCTTATTTTCTATTCATTTGAAAATTATTCTATGTTCATGTTATAACAATTTCACAATAAAATTTTGAACTAATTTGTTTATTTGTGTTTAATTTATACATAATTCAAAGGCATTTTCTTATACTGCTCATCATTAAAGAAAAGCACAGTTAAGTTAGCTGTGTATTTCACTATAACTTACTCTTTAATACAAACGATTGCTTTTGGAGTTCTGAGCACTATTGTAAGCATTAAAGCTTACAATGAGAATGGTCCAAGGAAGACAGTAAAATATTTGAGTTTAATTTAAGCAAAAATTGACTTTTTCGGGGCTCACAAAGTTTTGACGTTTGTATAGTTAAAATTTCACTTGTGGGCTGGAGAGATAGCCTAGCGGTTAAGAGCCCCGACTGCTCTTACAGAGGACCCAGGTTCAATCCCCAGCCCTCACATGGTGGATGGGAACCGTCTTTAACTCGAATTCCAGGGGAATCCGACATCCTCTTCTGACCTCCATGGCATTGCACGACCCAGGTGCACAAACCTACATACAGACAGTACATTCATACACATAAAAAATGAATAAATAAATAAGATTAAAAAAATGTGTTTCACTTGTATCTTGCTTATCATTCAAACCAGTTTAGAGGAGGATTTCTTAGAAACTTATTCAATTTAGAAAAACACTAAACCCACATGTATTGTCTAATCTTACTATGGAGGCAAGCCTTATATGTGATACTAATGTGACTCAATGAAACGCAAAGACTGACAGATCGCAATCAATTACGTCAGGGTCCAAATATCTTGGTATAAAGTTAATTGACTCTTAACAAGAAAACCAATATTATATTTCACTTAAAGGCTGACTGCCTTAAAATAATGATGAGCTTAATGAGTTAGTAAGTGAGAATGTCAACAAATCAGTTCTGGCAAATTTAATTTCTGTAGAGCCTTATTAAAGAACAAAGACAGAAATTTTGGACCAAGAAATGTTCCCTCAAATGTGTTTTCACAGTAAACATCAGACTTTGCACATTTGTTATGTATTTTTAATAGAAACTGTTCTTTAGTCTCTTTTGTTATTACTTTTCTTCTTTTTTTAACAATAAGTAATAATTTATGAGTACAAGCATCCTTCATGTAAAACCAACTTGCAAGCAGTTGTGCCCAAACCCACATAGCCCAAGGGTCCCACCATCCAGCAGGGGGCGCTTATATGTTTGATCAAGTTGATCAAATGAGGTCCAGACTATATTGCTGTAGTTTCACCATTCACCCCAATCGCAGCCCTTACATTCTACCACGCCCCCTCTTCTGCAGCTTGTTCCAGAGGCTTAGAAAAGGGGCACAGGTGGACGAGAAGCAAAACAGTCTACTTTCTCTGGAGCTGTTGTCTTGGACTCTGGTCAGTTCTGGCTGTTTCCTTTCATGGGCTGACATTTTGTCCAGGAATAACCTTTCAATCCTACTAATGAAGCACAAGCAATTAGATATATAGGTATTTTAACAGTACTCATTGTTGTGGTACATTACTTTGGTATAGACAAAGATGTTTGGATGGTATGTTAATCTATGAATTACGTTTTTTTTTTGTTAAATGTGACAGGGTCTTACTGTGGCTTATAACATCTCCTAACCACTAGAGGATGTAAGCTTGTGGCATCAGCTGTGGGTTATTCCTCCAAGGAGAGAACTAATAGCCAATTAGATTTGGGATATACAGGCATATGGCTGCCACTGCTGCACAGTATTTCCAGGCAAGTGAGGTGTAGCTGGTGCTGATGGAGGAGTCTTGCTTGATTCAAGGAGACCTATATTTTCTTTATTGGTTTAGTTGCCTTTGGTAACACTCTCTGGTATTCCAGAGACCAACTGTACACTTGCAAGTGCGGTCTCAATACATCTTTCCCATGCTTACATCAGGTCTTCGACAGCAGTGGCTTATCCCCTCTCTTCTTGCAGGTATCCCAGTTTACAGGCAAGAAGCCTTTACCTTTTGGGGGGCTTGGATCCCCTGGCCAACATCTCCTTGGTAGAATCCATTGCTGATGTCAGAGCTCCTGTATTAATATATTTTGCTTAAGTGCATAGCTTAAGGAGACTTTAGTATTATATTTGGTTCTGAATAGAGAATAATCCTTTTCACAGTTCCTGTGTCTATTAGTCAATTAAAGAAGGCAGTTTTACCAGTTTTATAAAAGATTACCTCTATAACAGTTGGCTCCAATTTACAGTTAGAGAACGACCTCATCGTCATCATATTCCTCCTTGTTCTATGGGGGTGGGTAAGAAAGTCTCTCGTATTAAAACTTTGTGGCACCTAGAAGGTAAGTTTCGTTAGGACTCATTATAAATTAGTTGTTACAAGTAGGATCCCTAGAGGAGTTTGATGTCTGTAGCAATCTGAGGCTTTTCTTCCTTTCAATGTTCAGATGTGCCAGCCTTTCTGCTGGCACTTCCTGGTGCATCCTACAATGCAAAGCTGTATCTTTTCTTTCTCAGTCATTAAGTTGGTGACATTTTGACCTGTTGGAACATACAAATCTTTTCTTGTAGTTAGTTTTAAGATTTGAATTGCAAGGTTTTTGACAAAAAGTTTTAATATCTATCTGTATCCCCCTTTTTTATTTTAGGATTTTGTTTTTTGACCCATGGGTCTCAAAAAGGCAGTTGTATTACACATACCGATAGGCTGGAATCAAGGCACAGATTTCATCAAATTCACCCATGCTGTTTTGGGAGACTGTATGTGGTTAACTTGGGAAGCAAACTTAATTTTTTAAGTTAAATCATCCTACAGGTAAAAGAGAATATTACAAGATGATATTGTAAACAGAAAAATTATAGAGAACATTTGAATGTGCCAATCCCAAAGTTATTGTTATACAGATTTTAAGTAAAACAAATGTGGACAACAACAATTTATATTTCCAAATAACTCAGGTGCATTATCGTTTTTATCAGAACCTTTAAACCAATATTGTTTAATATACACATATTTACTTTTACTAAGTCCTAAAACACCATGTAATCTGTAGACAGAGTCTGGGCAAGATTGGATACTTGTTGAACTCACGTCAATTAACTATGCATTAACCAAATATACACCCGTGTCCCTCTCCCACCCCTCCCACCCCTCCAGATTCACCATTTCAGTCAGTTTTCTGATGCAGTCTTTCTGTTGTTGATCTTTTAATATGCCTCCCTCTCCACAAGAAATATTTATAAGTGGGTTATTGATGCTAGCATCCACATATGAGGGATACCATTCGTCGTTTGTTAACTCCAGCCATCTTCTATGTTCTGTTTCTAATCATTGATACACAGGAGACATATCCTAGTACATGTTATTATGAAATTTTAAAGCAATCATTTGGAACATTTTAGTGTGATCATAAAAAATTGATGAAAAGCCAGGTACTTTTGAATTTATTTTTCTCTTTATTACATTCCCTGGAAATTAAGTCCATATTGATTTGCTTTCTTATTCATTTAAACAATTGAGAAGTTCAAAGCCTGGTGTGCTGCTTGTTTGAGCCAAGCTTCTTTCATGATCTACACCATGAAAGTTAACATGCTTCTGATTTAACCTTCAAATAAATCAGTGTTTTAGGACACTTCTGTACCATATTAACACTGTTTCATTTTTTCCAAGAGTTAATAATCTATTTTTTGGTCTTTTCAAGACAGGGTCTCCCTGTAGCCCCAGATGTCCTGGAACTCACTCTGTAGACCAGGCTGGCCTTGAATTCACAGAGATCCACCTGCATCTGCCTCCTGAGTGCTATGATTAAAGGCGTGTGCCACCACACCCAGCATCTATTAAAAGATCTATTCATTTATTTGCAAACAGAAGACATTTTTAAGAAAGAGAAAATTTTCAAAAAGAAAAAAAAACCTCTTGGTCATTGCTTCTGTTTAGATTTTTATGCTGTCTTTTAAAAATTCTTTGAACTTTTCATACATGTATATAGTGTTTCTTGGACATATCTACTTCCAGTCCCTTCCTCTGACTCCCTCATCCCCATTGTATCTCCTTCTCAACTTCATGTCCCTTTTTTCACTTTTAAAAAATTCATTGAGTCCAGTTAATGCTGTTCATATGCACGTGGGTGAGGGGTCCCCCACTGGGGTAGGGCAGCCTACCAGTGGTGGCCCCATGAAGAATAATGACTCTCTCTCAGCAACCAGCAAATGACAATAACTAAGGCTGGGGCATCAAGAGTCCCTCTCCACTCTTTGCTAAATTTTTAACGAGCTTCATTTGGTGTAGGCCTTGTGTAGGTAGACAGAGCTGCTGTGAACTCATGGGGGCAGAAGCCATGTTATGCCCAGAGGCCAGCATTTCACAGCACTGTTCCTCACCCTCCAGTTTGCATTTTTTTCTGCCTCCTCTTTCATGATGTTCCCTGTGCCTTCAAGGGTGGTATTGATATGGATGTTCTACCTATGGCTGAACACTCATAGTCTCTTATTCTCAGAACTTTGAATCATTGAATCTCTGCATTAGCCATGACCTTTTGCAATAAGAAGCTTTTCTGAGCAACGTTGAGAATCTACTTACCAAATTTCAATTGTGTTCTCTCTTACATGCTGGGACTACCCTAGCCATGGCTTTTGAGCATGTTTACAGCAGCAGTAATGAACTTCATACTTTCTTGACTTCCTAGTATATTTTATGAGTAGAACATGTTTCTTCATACATAGTTCTCTAAGCTACAAACTTAGAGGTATATGTTATTATAGAGCATATCAGAGTTATGTATTGATTCCACATTTGTCCCTCAACTTTTAAGTAAATAATGAATGAGTCATACTATGTAAGACTCACTCCAAACCCTGAAAACGTTGACTGTCTATCTACAAAGAGCAGGACTCTGTGTTTCAGAAACAGAAATTTTAGTTCTCAAAATCACAAAATGATATGAAATTGAGAGGGTTTTAAGTTCAATTTGATAGTTGTCGGCTTCAACCTAAATAAAAATTCCACTATTGAGCCAATAGAGATTGGACTTAAAGACCTCTCAATGGGAGCTAACTCCATGGGTGGTGCTGTAAATATAGCCAAATACATATGGCTGAAGAGGTCATGAATCCTAGAGAAAACCCTATCTCTCTTATATCTCCAGATAAAATAATTTTTTTCTGTATGCTACATATTGATCCTTATATTACACCATTCATCAAAGAAGGTTCTTTTTGCAACAGAATGAGGTTTCACAAAGCTCCACATATGGTCACAAGCAGAGAATATATATCCGAGAGATGCTCAGCCCTAAGTGACACATCTCCATTGGAACCACTATACCTAAGGCTCATGGAACATAGCAAATCAGGACATGGAAAACATACTAATATAACCCTCAATTCTCATACAACAGAGTGTAATGAAAATAGAAGGCCACAGAGCAGAGGGCTCAGCAGGCCCAGGCCCATGGAAGGCGCTTTGGAGCACAGCCTCTGAGTGCCTTGGAGCCCAGGTAGCAGTGGGAGCCAGGCCGCAGGCCAGCAAGGGGCCAAGAGAAGCTGGGCTGTGGGCCTAGTCCAGTCCTCAGGAATCCCCACCAAGGGCACAGCGATCGGCTTGGTGGAGAACCGTATCTCATAGTGGTGGCCGGAGGGCTTAGGTATTCGAATAATCAGGCCATGTCTGATTTTGGTATCTAAGTATGGAGGCTCGGAGAGAGTTCCAACTTGGGTTTACATATCTGGTTTCTCTCTCTCTCTCTCTCTCTCTCTCTCTCTCTCTCTCTCTCTCTTTTGTACAAGTGTACTGTCTGCATGTAGGTTGATGCAACCCTGTCGTGCAATGCTGCGGAGGTCAGAAGAGGGTGTTGGAATCACCCAGAACCAGAGTTGAAGAAGGTTCTTGGCCACCATGTGGGGGCTGGGAATCGAACCCCGGTCCTCTGCAAGAGTGGTTGATGCTCCCAACCACTGAGCCATCTCTCCACACACACCCTCCCCATTTTTCTTTTTATGTTTTTTTTATTATTTTTAAAGGGATTCACAATATAAGAGCACAATTGTTTTCAGATCACATTGACATTGCTCAGTTTGCCATGCAATTAGGTAATTGGTGTTTGCATCCACAGGTGAGGGATACCATTTGTCATTTGTTTTTCTGGACCATGTTACTTCACTCAGCATAATATCTTCTAGCTCCAGCCATTTACCTGCAAAGCTCATGATGTCATCTTTCTTTACCACTGCATAGAACTCCATTGTGTAGATGTATCACATTTTCTCTATCCACTCATCAATTGAGGGGAACTTGGGTTGGTTCCAGCTCTTTGCCATTGTGAAGAGAGCTGCAATAAACATGGCTGTGCATGTATCTCTGCAGTAAGATGAGTCTTGTGGGTACATACCCAGGAGTGGTATGGCTGGGTCAGGTGGCAAGTTCATAAACTTTGATCTTAAGAGTAAAGATACCTTGCCTCTCAAATCCATATCAGAGATCACAGATTTGTATTTATCACAGAGGATAACAGGAAATTTTATTAAAAGACAAGCCTCATAGTGTATTGTGCGTAGGATGTGTATAGCAGAGGGAAAATTACCCATGAGGTAAAAATGTTAGGGAATGAGTGCATGAACAAAGTGATGTACTGATTCTCCAGAAATCCTACATTCCATCCTTCTAGTATGCGTGTTATGAGAGTTGGTCAGCTTGTGTATACTAAGGGACTCGTACTGATCAATGATCATGATTGTTTGGCATTTTATTTAATTATTTATGTCTATAAATATGGCAATACATAGCAGAGTGCAAAGAATGCAGATGAAGAGGGAGCAGAGAGGAGAGGGATGAAGAATAAATCCAATAGCTTAGGAAACGGAGTTCCCTTATTGACAGCTTTAACACTTCTAGGGAAGATCGAAGACACAGATGGAACCCCTGAAAACGGGAAAACAATGGTCCTTGGGAATCGGGCAAAAAAATTTCATGGTCGTGTAGATCTCTGTCAACAGAGGAAACAAAGGAACAGACATAAGCAGTGCTGCGCCTGGGAGCGCTGACATCAAGGAAGCCTAATTGATGCAGAATGAGGAAGGCTTGAGTTATTATCAACTCTTGTGTTTCCAAAGTTCCTGCCTTTGACCCCTAGACCTTCTTCTCCCTGTGTACCTTTGACAAATGATAAAATGCTTATAGACACCAATCCATGTCATTACTGTTTGATGGAATCTCTGAGCAAAGCAGGCTTTCTTTTTTAGATCCATTCTGCTCCAGAGAATTTCTCAGGGTGACTTCCGGTGACTCTGTATCAGGTGGAAGTAACAGGGTTAGTTCTATTAGAATCACCTGAGGAACTGAGCCAACAGGTGAATCTACATAGTCCGTGTTGTATTCAAGTGCCGGCCTGCAGACCGTCCACCAGGATTCAAGACTAAGTCACCAAGTCTAGGCCTTTCTGGTTCTGTGATCTCACTACAGATTAAGTTGTTGATTAAAAAAAATACTTGTGACATGAAATGCTCCAAAATCTGAAAAATAATTCAACACCAACATGATGCTACAAGTGGAGAATTCTACTCCTGATCTCATGCAACATGTCATTGTCAGAATATACATCATATAAAAAAATGTTATATATGAATCTTATGGTGACAGACCTGTCTCAGCCTCCCCAGTGCTGGAATTACAGCTGACTTATATTACTCCCTTAAGAAAACGTATTTTGGTGGCTGGAGAGATGGCCTAGCAGTTAATAGCACCGACTGCTCTTGCAGAGGACCTGGGTTTGATCCCCAGCACCCACATGGTGGCTGAGAACCATCTGTAACTCCAATTCCAGGAGAACTCCAGTTCCAGGGGAATCTGATACCCTCTTCTGACCTCCAAGGCATTGCATGACACGGGTGCACAAACCTATATCTAGACAGTACATTCAAATAAATAAATAAATAAGAGAAAAAAAGAAAGAAATAAGAAAGAAAGAAAGAAAGAAAGAAAGAAAGAAAAGAAAATGTATTTTGACTTCTTTCCATATGAACAATGGTGAAGAATGTAAATTTCTGGGATGCAAAACAGCATTCTGCCTTTTCACACAACTTTTTAATCACTTAAAACCCAACTGAGCCCCTCTCTTTGGGCATTGGATCCATAGCTCTGAGACAGCTTAAGAGTACATGACCAGGCCTCCAGCCTCTAGGCAAACAAGTATTCCATTACCACTCATCAAAGAAGTGTCTTTTGTAACATCCAGAAACTATTACAGAGTTGCGCATCTAGTCCCACACAGAGAGAATAAGTATCTGCCAGATGCTCAAACCTAAGTGCCACACAGACAATGGAAGCTCTCACCTAAGGCTCAAGGAATATAGCGAAACATGGGGTAGAGAGGACAATAATGCATCTCTCGGTTCTCACCAGCAAAGCTTCCTCATACAATGCAAACAGAAGGCCACAACGGTTCTATGCCTAGAAAGTGAGAGACTGTAGAGCATGTTTCTGTGGCTAGAACTCCTGTATCAAACCTCCCCCACCTAGGGCTCAGGAACCATTGCAAAAGATGGGGCAGAAAGATTGTAACAGCCAGAGGCCATGTATGATCATCAGGAAACACAGTCTCCCAGACATCTGGGAACTCGCTCATATGAACTTACAAGAATGGTGACAGCATGCACAAGACCTGTGCAATCTCAGTGGGACAAAACCCAGAATAGAACTATGGAAATGGGCGGGGCCACCAAGATGACGTCTGCTGGTTTTCCTATAACTTTGAATTGTTTCCAAAATGGGGGAAGAAAAGATAAGAAACAGCTGTCAGAAAAGAAGGCAAAGAAAGGATTACGTGGGGAATGGGTAGGGCCAAAGTCTCCTAGGGAGGGAGAGACAGGGACACAATGAAGGGCACCAAGGGGACCCTAGCAGCTGCTGTGGTGGGCACACTTCAGGAGGAGGCTGGCTACTAAGGGATGCTCATTTGGTGAAATCTCATGTTTCTGGCCAATGCAGTCTTCCTTTCCTGTATGAGTCATGTTTCAGTGAACACTGCTTGGCCTCTTCATTTAAGGCAGTAGTCACCAAGTTAAGGAGATCTAGATAGTTCATTAATTTAGGTTTTGGTCATTTCTATCTTTTCTTTAAGTGCTTAATTTATTATTTTTATTTTATATGAATGAGTGTTTCACATACATGTACATGAGTGATCTCAGGGCAGTAACTGCTCTGAGTTATCCATGACCTAAGATCAAGGAAGATCTATAACCTGCTCATATGTACATACCTATGACAGGATTCAAGCCCCCTTGACAATACAGGGCCACATGGTAGTTGGCTTAAGATAACATTGTTCCTACTGCAGTGATGGTATATGGAGGAGCACTTGATACTCATGCAGAGTTCCCAGGTTCAGTTCTCAACACTCACGTGGTGGCTCCAACCACTCGTCCAAAGGGAATAAAGGCTACGAAGCATGGAAAAGCAGAATAGGAACCCAGCCTGCTAAGAGGGAAAGGCAAAACTGAACAGGAGTAGATACATTTTGCTCCATGTGACACTTCAACCCTAACCGCAACCTAATCAACCTATTGCAATAACCCTAACCCAGACCTGAGTCAAGGTCAAAGCCATTCTGGACATATTAATTACTGAGCTCTTGTGGGCAAGTGGCCTGTTGTACAATACAGAGCATGTACATATATGAGTGTGTGGGCAGGTATCTTCATCTCAGGTCCTGGGACTTTGCAGTTAACATAGGAAGCTATGTTTATCATATATACTCAGTGAGATACTAGAAAATACAGGCTAGAATGACCCCCAGGGATCAGGTAGAGAGACTGGGACTACCCTGAGAGGAAGATGACTTATGGCTGGGGACACACAGGTGTGGACATGTTGGATTGGAAACGTGTGTGCTTCCTCAGAGCTGAGAGGTCGGTGAAGCCAGCTTCCCAGAACAGTATGGTGGGTGTGGTGGCATGGACATGCTAATGGAACTCTGTTCTTGTTAACGTGGAAAGATGGAGGGAGGGCAATCAGCAGCCCATGTAGTCATAGAGAAGGTCCATGTGAGGAAGAGGCTAGGGTCAGAGGATCCCAGGAAGTAACCTCACCTCTATGACATCAGTCCAAAAAGAACTCAGAATCCTGGTTACCAGTAGCTACAAGCCAGTGGCAACCTGAACTGCCTCACTTGTCTCGAGAGACTGGACCGAACAGGATGTTCTGTGGCTGCTTGTGTCCTTCTGGAGGCTCAGGCCCCAGAAGACCCAGGAATCGAGGCATTGGAAACTTTTGGAGACGCCGGGTGCGCCCTCTATCCCAGGGCATCTGGCCATGTTCCTGCAGGGACACACAAGTGACAGTGGTCAGTACATGGCAGAAAATCACTGTGAACTGCTTACTTTAGCCCAGTACATGTACGTGTGTGTGTGTGTGTGTGTGTGTGTGTGTGTTAGAAAGTGAAAAATGAGGAAATTGCCTTTTTTATTAATCAGAGTGTATGTCAATAAATCATGAGAAGTCTGGTAGAATTTGAAAAGTTTAAATATTTCTTCCTTGGTCCTTCCTCAGGATAAAGAAGAGGCAGCTCATATTCTCCAGAAGCTCTGTAGGTCAAGGCCCCAGGGTGCTAACAGAGTGAAGAAGTTGGTGAGCTACCTGTCAACCGCTATGCAGAATGAGGACTATGACTTTCTATGTACTTTCATTAACGTCTACTCAAGGTATGTCAGCTTCTGGCAGCTGCTGAACTGGATCATGGAAAGGTGAGTGACCAGCTCAGGGCAGCTCAGTCCTCTTGGTTTGGTTGTGGGAAGGCTCTGTTCTTTGGGAGGCACTTTCTTCTCAGAGGCCCTTGGCTGGCCTTTGAAAGTGGCCAGGCCATGGTAGGAGACTCTAGTTTATGACGCTGGCCTCCCCTCAGCTGCATTGTATCTAGCACCACATTTCTGAGGTCTTTGGAGATGATAGTCTTTCTCCCATTTGTAAAGAGACTTTCACTCTACATCTGTGCTACAGGACATAACTGTCAGGATCCCAAGGGGAACCCCAAGAAGCCCTGTCCCAACCAAGAGACCACAGAAGCAGCAGTTTGGGTTCAGTGGGATAACAGAAGCTCCCTGAATTAGCTGTGACAGAAGGCAGTTTCCCAGCCCCTCAGCTTATCTCTAAAGGCAGCACAGGCTAACCCTCTCAGTCCAGACACAGCTTCTGTTCCAAACCCCCTCGATCTTCTACAGGTGGGGCCACAGATCCTTAGGGGTGACATGGTTCTGTCTTCATACAGATATGGACCCTTCGAAGCTGACGCTGACACTGAAGAGGACCAACTGGAAAAGAAGTGAGTGTGCTTTGGGCGAGGAGGGAGGTAAGATTCCATCTGCAGGATGGAATAGTTGTAGGATAGTGTGGGGGTTGAGGTAAGGCCAGGCAGCCTCCTATTGGGATTTCCACTAGAGGGATGGAGCTGAGACTTCAGCTGCAGAGGAAAAAGAACAGAGAACTTGGGTGCTCTTCTGGGTCACGAAGAGCAGAGGGGAGGATGGGAGCTAAAAGTCTGTCTCCCTGTGAGAATCCATCTCCGCCAAAGTCCAGCCAGCTTGCCCAGTCTGTCCACTGAGTGACCTGACAGAAAGTGTTCAGACCCCTCTACAAATGACCCCCAAATTACTTCCCAACATACCCCAAAGTATGTTCACTAAAAAGCCATTGCTTTGTCTACCAGGGGCCTTTGCATCACAGCAAGGAGCAGGAAGGCTTCTAACTATATTCTTTGTCCACATGCATTAGTGCAATAGTATGTTTCCTGGACCTGTGGATAGAAAAATATAAGGATGAGTTGTCTAAAAATCTGGACATGGCCAGACTAAACCAGCTGCTGGACTACGTGAAGCACCACATGCCTTCCTCACACTGGGTCATCTATATTCAGGAGATTTTGACAAAACTGGAGAACCAGGAGCCCACAATGGCAACACCCAAAGAGGAGGAGGTGGCTGGTAGGTGTCCTAGAAGGTGGAAAGGAGGGTTAAGTGCTGGGTTCCCCCAGGGAGTTGCCATAAGTTGGCCGCTGGCCTGCACTGAAATCACAGAAGCAGTCAGATGGATGTCCTGTTGTAGGAACACGGGTGGGAATTCTCTGGCAGGCAGAGGGCTTTTGTCCATTGTGGAGCTCTCAGGAAAGGACAGTGATCTTTCGGGAGCTCATCCCTTGCCAAATCTCCTTGGTGCTCACTTCAAAGCTCCCTATGCTGACCACTCATCTGTTTCTTTCTTAGATCTGGAACCCTCCTTGCCCTCAGCTCCTGAGATCCCAGCAGAATTTACACCAGAACTGGCAGAGACTCTGCATGCCAGACCAACTTCTGCATCAGACCTTCAGGGGGAGCTGGAACCCCAAGAGGATGCCATAGTACCTGAAATCGTGGCACCCACTGTACTGGTGGCCCAGCCAACACCCCTCCTGCAGGCTGAGGATACTCTGGCATCTGAGATCAGGGAACCCACTGTAATGGTGGCCCAGCCAACACCCCTCCTGCAGGCTGAAGATGCCCTGGCATCTGAGATCAGGGAGCCCACTGTACTGGTGGCCCAGCCAACACCCCTCCTGCAGGCTGAAGATGCCCTGGCATCTGA
>VZQC01009894.1:612152-651779 GCA_009823505.1 Rhizomys pruinosus
GAGCACTTGATACTCATGCAGAGTTCCCAGGTTCAGTTCTCAACACTCACGTGGTGGCTCCAACCACTCGTCCAAAGAGAATAAAGGCTACGAAGCATGGAAAAGCAGAATAGGAACCCAGCCTGCTAAGAGGGAAAGGCAAAACTGAACAGGAGTAGATGCATTTTGCTCCATGTGACACTTCAACCCTAACCGCAACCTAATCAACCTTATTGCAAGAACTCTAACCCAGACCTGAGTCAGGGTCAAAGTCATTCTGGACATACTCATTACTGAGCTCTTGTGGGCAAGTGGCCTGTTGTACAATACAGAGCATGTACATATATGAGTGTGTGGGCAGGTGTCTTCATCTCAGGTCCTGGGACTTTGCAGTTAACATAGGAAGCTATGTTTATCATATATACCCAGTGAGATACTAGAAAATACAGGCTAGAATGACCCCCAGGGATCAGGTAGAGAGACTGGGACTACCCTGAGAGGAAGATGACTTGTGGCTGGGGACACACAGGTGTGGACATGTTGGATTGGAAACATGTGTGCTTCCTCAGAGCTGAGAGGTCGGTGAAGCCAGCTTCCCAGAACAGTATTGTGGGTGTGGTGGCATGGACATGCTAATGGAACTCTGTTCTTGTTAACGTGGAAAGATGGAGGGAGGACAATCAGCAGCCCATGTAGTCATAGAGAAGGTCCATGTGAGGAAGAGGCTAGGATCAGAGAATCCCAGGAAGTAACCTCACCTCTATGACATCAGTCCAAAAAGAACTCAGAATCCTGGTTACCAGTAGCTACAAGCCAGTGGCAACCTGAACTGCCTCACTTGTCTCGAGAGACTGGACCGAATAGGATGTTCTGTGGCTGCTTGTGTCCTTCTGGAGGCTCAGGCCCCAGAAGACCCAGGAATCGAGGCTTTGGAAACTTTTGGAGACACTGGGTGCGCCCTCTAGGCCAGGGCACCTGGCCATGTTCCCGCAGGAACACACAAGTGACACTGGTCAGTCCATGGCAGAAAATCACTGCGAGCTGCTTACTTTAACCCAATGCATGTACTTACATGTGTGTGTTTGTGTGTGTATGTGTGTGTGTGTGCATGTGTTAGAAAGTGAAAAATGAGGAAATTGCCTTTTTTATTAATCAGACTGTATGTCAATAAATCATAAGAAGTCTGGTAGAATTTGAAAAGTTTAAACATTCCTTCCTTGGTCCTTCCTCAGGATAAAGAAGAGGCAGCTCATATTCTCCAGAAGCTCTGTAGGTCGAGGCCCCAGGGTGCTAATAGAGTGAAGAAGTTGGTGAGCTACCTGTCAACCGCTATGCGGAATGAGGACTATGACTTTCTATCTACTTTCATTAACGTCTACTCAAGGTATGTCAGCTTCTGGCAGCTGCTGAACTGGATCATGGAAAGGTGAGTGACCAGCTCAGGGGAGCTCAGTCCTCTTGGTTTGGTTGTGGGAAGGCTCTGCTCTTTGGGAGGCACTTTCTTCTCAGAGGCCCTTGGCTGGCCTTTGAAAGTGGCCAGGCCATGGTAGGAGACTCTAGTTTATGACGCTGGCCTCCCCTCAGCTGCATTGTATCTAGCACCACATTTCTGAGGTCTTTGGAGATGATAGTCTTTCTCCCATTTGTAAAGAGACTTTCACTATACATCTGTGCTACAGGACATAACTGTCAGGATCCCAAGGGGAACCCCAAGAAGCCCTGTCCCAACCAAGAGACCACAGAAGCAGCAGTTTGGGTTCAGTGGGATAACAGAAGCTCCCTGAATTAGCTGTGACAGAAGGCAGTTTCCCAGCCCCTCAGCTTATCTCTAAAGGCAGCACAGGCTAACCCTCTCAGTCCAGACACAGCTTCTGTTCCAAACCCCCTCGATCTTCTACAGGTGGGGCCACAGATCCTTAGGGGTGACATGGTTCTGTCTTCATACAGATATGGACCCTTCGAAGCTGACGCTGACACTGAAGAGGACCAACTGGAAAAGAAGTGAGTGTGCTTTGGGCGAGGAGGGAGGTAAGATTCCATCTGCAGGATGGAATAGTTGTAGGATAGTGTGGGGGTTGAGGTAAGGCCAGGCAGCCTCCTATTGGGATTTCCACTAGAGGGATGGAGCTGAGACTTCAGCTGCAGAGGAAAAAGAACAGAGAACTTGGGTGCTCTTCTGAGTCATGAAGAGCAGAGGGGAGGATGGGAGCTAAAAGTCTGTCTCCCTGTGAGAATCCATCTCCACCAAAGTCCAGCCAGCTTGCCCAGTCTGTCCACTGAGTGACCTGACAGAAAGTGTTTAGACCCCTCTACACCTGACCCCCAATTACTTCCCAACATACCCCAAAGTATGTTCACTAAAAAGCCATTGCTTTGTCTACCTGGGGCCTTTGCATCACAGCAAGGAGCAGGAAGGCTTCTAACTATATTCTTTGTCCACATGCATTAGTGCAATAATAGGTTTCCTGGACCTGTGGATAGAAAAATATAAGGATGAGTTGTCTAAAAATCTGGACATGGCCAGACTAAACCAGCTGCTGGACTACGTGAAGCACCACATGCCTTCCTCACACTGGGTCATCTATATTCAGGAGATTTTGACAAAACTGGAGAACCAGGAGCCCACAAAGGAAACACCCAAAGAGGAGGAGGTGGCTGGTAGGTGTCCTAGAAGGTGGAAAGGAGGGTTCAGTGCTGGGTTCCCCCAGGGAGTTGCCATAAGTTGGGCGTTGGCCTGCACTGAGATCACAGAAGCAGTCAGATGGATGTCCTGTTGTAGGAACACGGGTGGGAACTCTCTGGCAGGCAGAGGGCTTTTGTCCATTGTGGAGCTCTCAGGAAAGGACAGTGATCTTTCGGGAGCTCATCCCTTGCCAAATCTCCTTGGTGCTCACTTCAAAGCTGCCTGTGCTGACCACTCATCTGTTTCTTTCTTAGATCTGGAACCCTCCTTGCCCTCAGCTCCTGAGATCCCAGCAGAATTTACACCAGAGCTGGCAGAGACTCTGCATGCCATACCAACTTCTGCATCAGAGCTTCAGAGGGAGCTGGAACCCCAAGAGGATGCCATGGTACCTGAAATCGTGGCACCCACTGTACTGGTGGCCCAGCCAACACCCCTCCTGCAGGCTGAGGATACTCTAGCATCTGAGATCACGGAACCCACTGTAATGGTGGCCCAGCCAACACCCCTCCTGCAGGCTGAAGATGCCCTGGCATCTGAGATCAGGGAACCCACTGTACTGGTGGCCCAGCCAACACCCCTCCTGCAGGCTGAAGATGCCCTGGCATCTGAGATCAGGGAACCCACTGTACTGGTGACCCAGCCAACACCCCTCCTGCAGGCTGAAGATGCCCTGGCATCTGAGATCAAGGAGCCCACTGTACTGGTGACCCAGCCAACACCCCTGCTGAAGGCTGAGGATACTCTGGTATCTGAGATCAGGGAACCCACTGTACTGGTGGCCCAGCCAACACCCCTCCTGCAGGGTGAGGATGCCCTGGCATCTGAGATCAGGGAGCCCACTGTACTGTTGGCCCAGCCAACACACCTGCTGAAGGCTGAGGATACTCTGGCATATGAGATCAGGGAGCCCACTGTACTGGTGGCCCAGCCAACACCCCTCCTGCAGGATGAGGATGCAGTATCTGCATTGTTAGAAAGCTTTAGAAAGACCAGCTGCATGGTAGCCAGCACCATCTGCAAGGCAGGGAAACATTTCCTGTCTCTACCAAATATGCCTCTTTATGTGTTCTTACTTCTATTGTGCTGTTTTTGTGTTTGGGGATTGTTTTTCAGATATTAACAATATATTTCATTGTTTTTGGATGTTTGGATTGTTTCTCAAATATTGGCATTATATTTTATCGTTTTTGCGTTTTTTTTAAATTGTTGTTCATGTTGGGTTAGAAATGCCACTCTACCAAAGAATCTCTCGAGAGGCCAAAAACTGTGGAGGAAAAGCTTTAATAAAGAACATTACATCAGGGCTGGAGAGATAGTCTAGCGGTTAAGAATGCCGACTGCTCTTGCAGAAGACCTGGGTTCGATCCCCAGCACCCACATGGCAGCTGAGAACCATCTGAAACTCCAATTCCAGGAGAACTCCAGTTCCAGGGGAATCCGACACCTTCTTCTGACCTCCGCGGCATTGCAGGACATGGGTGCACAGAGCTGCATGCAGACAGTACATTCATACACATAGAGAAAAATAAATAAAAAATTTTTAAAAAAGAACATTACATCAAGGAAAAAGTACAGAATACAACACAGAGACAGTGACAGAGACTGATCCACACGTCGGGCAGAGCACACTCCCATGGGACTGGAGGCCAGAGGCCCTGAGGTCAGATCCTCTCTCACTTTTATTCCCAGTTAGGGGATTTCCACTGCAGTTATGGTGACCCTTTCTCTGATTGGTGGAGTCTTGGTGGTTGCAGACCAGGCAGTCTTTCATTGGCTCAGTCCACCTGTTCTGCACCCCTTTGTTTGAAACAATGGTTGTGTTTAGCAGCATGAAGCCCCTTGGAGAATAATGGGCTCCTTAGGGGGTGAGAAGCCTCCTACAGGGCTGGGAAAGTTCATCCTGACCTCAGGGAGCTCTGGGAAGGAACAACTCAAGGTGGGAGGGAGTAACTATGGGAACCAGACCTGCTTCAACTAGAGAGTTGCTCCTGCAAGCTTAACCCTTTCCTTTTGATTAACTTCTTTCTGACCTGGTCCTAACAGTTCAAATATTAAGATTATATATCTCAGTGAAGTAAAGCTCAAGTAGAAGAACTAGACAGAAAATATTATGAAGTAAAAAATAAGAAAGATGAATTACAAAATTACAAAGTGAAAGAAACTATTTGTGGAGAGAGGAGAATGCATAGTAGCAATCACTTGTGGCTAAAAAAGATCTTGACAAGAAGCAACAACTTCTGAGAGGGACAGCAGGAAAGGCCATTTTAAATGGAATATTCAGCATAAAGTGCTAGATCATTTTCGTGCAAAAGGAATAAAGCAGCATGTTCGATGGCTATCGTGGCATGGTCATGCGTAACTTTAATGTGAGCCAGCTTTTTACACTGTAGAGAAGTCACTGCTAGAGACAGGTTATTCTGTCTCATTGTTAATTCAGATGAAGTCAGCATGAGCACTTTAATGGAGTTTAATAAAATGAACTTCTTGGAGAGGACACTTTTCTGCTTCTTAAGACATTAAATGTGAGGGATACTGCCTATCCTGAGACTAATAATGCTATTCCTCTGATCAGTAAACTGACGTAAAATCTCAGATTGGACAAGGCTTTTCAACATGTGTTTGGAAAGACACTTATCTGTCATTTTTGTGTTTGGGGATTTTATTTCAGATATTAAGATTATATTTCATTGTTTTGGGTTTGGGGATTGTTTTTCAAATATTAAGATTATATGTTACTGTTTTTACATTTTTAATTGTTCAAAAATTAAGATTATATTTTATGGGTTTTTTTTTGTTTTTTGGATTGTTATTCAGTTATTAAGATTAATAAACTTTATTGTTTACTCATTTGAACTCAAGTGCTTTGGGCATGAAGTCTTCTCTCCATGTAGTAAAACTAGCATGTCTATGCGAAGACAATAGTCCCAAGCCAAGCACTCATTCGCAGAAGGAGGACCCTTGCAGGCCACCCTAGAAGGAAGGAAAAGAACACTGCTGGTGTTCCTGGAAATGTGACCAGCCCGAGTGCCAAGGGATGCAGTCTACATCAGTGTGAGCACAGGGCCCTGTGAAACAGAGCCCCTAAGTGTTTGGGACATAGACTGACTCCGAGGTCAGGGAGACTGGGGATCATGCACAGAAGTTTTTTGTTTTGTTTTGTTTTGCTTTGTTTTGTTTTGTTTTGTTTTGTTTTGTTTCCTTGGGCTCCTGGTCTGTTGAAATGAACAGCAGGCTCCATTGGTGAAATCAACTTAACTGCATGGCCTGTTGTTTTTACCACTTCTGACCTGAAGTTGGGTGCACACACTGACTACACCTGAGATCATATGCAGACCACAAAGACAGAATATAGTCCAGGCACTACTTTAATCCCCTGAGCAGGTTTAAACGGATGATTTCCATAAAAGATTGCAAGGCTCTTCATAAACTGAGGAAGTCAACAAATAATAAAGCTGAGCCCCTCTGGAGTCAGCTCATGCACTGGCACCCACCAGGCTGTGCTTCACCTAGGCATGCGGTCGCTAAGGAAGCCAGAAGAGCTGGCTGGGCCAGATCCCCTGGAACTGGAGTTACAGATGGCTGTTAGTTGCCTTCATGGCTGCTGGAAACTGAACCCCTGATTCTCTGAGAGAAGAACAATGCTCTAGACCACTTAGCCATCTCACAGGCCTCTGACTTTGAGGCCAACCTAGATGACATTGCAAGTTTCAGGCCGGTCAGCACTACATAGTGAGACCCTAAGTGGAGGTCGGGGGGCTGAGATTAAGTGACAGAAACTCCACCACACAATATCATCCACAAATAAGCTGCTATAGGCACTGTCAGTGCAGTTCATTTTACTTATAGGGGAAGGAAGTAGTAAAGCTGCAGCAGTGCCTGAAAGAAAGCCTCAGTGAGCTCTAGAACTTAGCCAAAGTGTTTACATCCTCTAAACTTCTAAACTTTACCCTATCCCTACAGTCAGAACAATCAGGCCTAACCAGGAGCTTACATTTAGGAAACCCTTGTAATTCTGGGACCTATTAAGTACTTAAAATATGCTACCTAAATATAAAGTGATTTTAAAAATTAATCTCTTCCTTTATATCTCTATAGTTTTAAATCAGTATCAAAATGATGGGGATGATTACAGACTTTATCTGTTTGAAAATATTGCCCAACTTCATATTGCCCTCCTAACTTTTTCATTTTGAAAAAATAGAAAATACATAATGAACACCATCTACATAAATCCACAACTGTAAGCAGTCTCAAACATGTTATGACATCAACTCCTTTTCCTATGGACAATTTGCTGAAAGCATTTCAAATTAAACTGCATATATCATGCAACTTATCTCCCAAAATATCAGCTATTTAGTAAGGATGAGAACATGTTCCTATATAGCCATACTATCATTACTAAACCTAATAAACTTAACTTAGAAAGATCATGACACCTAAAATCAATTCTGTATTCAAACTGCCCCAGTTATTCACAGTCACACTCCTGTAAACACCATACTGGTGCCCACTAATTTTATACTTTATACAGAATCAGTGGATTTTGTCTCTTTGACAAAACAATTAAATAGCTGTGTTTCATTTACTCATTTTATATTATTTATGTTTAAGAAGTATTAAACCCACTGTTGAATATAGAACAATTTAGAGGTATTGATACTGGGTCTCAAGTAGAGCAGCCTGAATTCCAACTCTCTCTATAGCTCTCAAGTTCCTCATCTTGCTGTCTTTTCCTCTGAAGCTCCAAGACTACAGGTATGTGCCATCATGCACAGCTGACAGGTAAATTCATATGATCGTTGCATTTGGATATTTTCTGATTAGATACTTTCGGCAAGTATACTTACTACACACTTGAGTGGTGTACATTTTTTAATTCTATCACTCCAGAGAAGAGGTAGGTGGATTTCAGGGAGATCAAGTCCAGCCTGGTCTACATGGTGAGTTCGAGTCTAGCTGGGGCTACAGGCAGACCTGTCTCAAAAAAATCAGAAACACCTAAAATAATCATTGATAAATAAGTGTGATAAATTATATTAATAGACCCAGAGATAGAAATCACTTTGTCATCTTAATAGATAAAAGAAAGATCTTTGACAAAGTCCAATATCCTATCAGATTAAAACCTAAAGAAACTGGAAATAGAAGGATGTACCTCATCATATAAAGGCTAAATACAGCAAATCTATAATCCTTTATAACAAAAATGAAGAAAAACTTACTGCATTACTTCAAAATCAAGAGCAAGAAAAAGGTGTCCATTGTCTTCATTCATAGCACTCATACTCTGTAGACCTTGAAATATTAACTAAAGCAATAGGACCAGAGAAACAAAAAGGACACAGATAGGAAGGGAAGAAATCAGACTTTCACTTCTGCAGATGAAAAGATCCTGTGCAAGTACACCACAGACTCCACCACAAAAAAAAAAAAAAAAACAAACTTAGAACTAATCAAAACCTTCAGCAAAGTAAAGGATATAAAACTGATAAAAAATTCAGCCGATTTTTTTCTATATACAGATAAACCATTCCATTTGTGGTAGCTTCAAAAAACCAAATAGCTAGGCATAATTTGAACCACTGAGGCAGACCATCTCCACAATGGAAATTGAAATCAAATTGGAAGAGATGGAAGAAAACACTAAATGATGGATCCATGGATTGGCAGAATATAGTGCAATCTGCTGAAAGTGGTCTAGAGATTCAATGCAGTTCCCACCAAAATTCTAATGTCATTCTTCACAGAAATTTTTAAAACGCCTTAAATGCATATAGAAGCACAAAAGACATTGACTAGTGAAGGCAATTCTTTATGAACAAAGAAATACCACAGATTTCACAGTGCTTTATCTCAAATTATAGTACAGACCATCATGACAGAAACAACATAGTACTAGAACCAATGGAATATAAGAGAGAACACAGATAAACGGGCACAGCAGAAATGCTGTGTTGAATGGCAAGCAGGCCTGCCTTCAGGTTCCTGCTTGACGTCCTGTCCTGAACTCCCTCAGTGAGGGACCATATCCTGTACACTGAAATAAACCCTTTCCTCCCCTAAGTTGATATTGTCAGAGTGCTTTAGCACAGTGACAGAAATGAAACTAGAAAGATGGAATGTAGAATAAGGTGCCCAAGAAGAGGTAGCCCAAAGGGGTTGAAGCAGAAAGTGTTATTGCTATTCTAGAGACACCTCAATGGTTACCTCCATCTACAATCAATGGCTGCATATTGAAGGACTCTACCACTCATTTTACTTTGGTATGATCCTGGATACCAATTATTAAAATTTTCCCACAGACGTGGTATTATATATTACATGCTAAATTGGCAAATAGATATTTAACATTGCATTCTTTCAACTACTTTGTAATGAAGGTACTGTTATTGGCTTCATTTCTACCAAGAAAGTTTCTCAAGTTCCACAGCACATAAGTGGTTGATCTAGCATCTGGTCATAAAAATTTGAAACCAAATCCTTTGACTTATTTTTTTTCCCCAAGGAATCCTATGGAAGAAGTCCCTTTTTAATTTTATTTATTTTTTGCATTAACATATTTATTTTTTGAGGGATTCACCACATAAGAGCACTGTTGTTTTCAGGTCACATTAACCTTGCTCAGTTTGCCATATAATTAGGTAATTGGAGCTATCATCCACAGATGAGGGATACCATTTGTCATTTGTTTTTCTGGGACCGTGTTACTTCACTCAGCATAATATCTTCTAGCTCCATCTACCTGCAAAGCTCATGATGTCATCTTTCTTTATTACTGCATAGAACTCCATTGTGTAGATGTACTTTTTCTCAGTTGAGGGGCACTTGTGTTGGTTCCAGCTCTTTGCCATTGTGAAGAGAGCTGCAATAAACATGGCTGTGCACGTATCTCTGCAGTAAGATGAGTCTTGTGGGTACATACCCAGGAGTGGTATGGCTGGGTCAGGTAGCAAGTTCATAGCCTTTGATTTGAAGAGTAAAGATACCAGCCAGGTGTGGTGGTGCACTCCTTTAATCCTAGCACTTGGGAAGCAGAGGCAGGCGGATCTTTGTGAGTTCAAGGCCAGCCTGGTCTACAGAGCAAGTTCCAGGACAGCTGGGGCTACAGGGAGACCCTGTCTCGAAAAGACCAAAAAAAAAAAAAAAAAAAGTAAAGTCATCTTGCCTCCCAAATCCATATCAGAGATCACAGTTTTGTATTTATAACAGAGGATAACAGGAAATTCTATTAAAAGACAAGCCTCATAGTATATTGTGCATAGGATGTGTATAGCAGAGGGAAAATTACCCATGAGGTAAAAATGTTAGGGAATGAGTGCATGAGCAAAGTGATGTACTGATTCTCCAGAAATTCTACATTCCATCCTTCTAGTATGAGTGTTATGAGAGTTGGTCAGCTTGTGTATACTAAGGGACTCGTACTGATCAATGATCATGATTGTTTGGCATTTTATTTAATTATTTATGTCTATAAATATGGCAATACATAGCAGAGTGCAAAGAATGCGAATGAAGAGGGAGCAGAGAGGAGAGGGATGAAGAATAAATCCAATAGCTTAGGAAATGGAGGTCCCTTATTGACAGCTTTAACACTTCTAGGGAAGATTAAAGACAGAGATGGAACCCCTGAAAACAGGAAAACAATGGTCCTTGGGAATCGGGCAAAAAATTTCATGGTCGAGTAGATCTCTGTCAACAGAGGAAACAAAGGAACAGACATAAGCAGTGCTGCGCCTGGGAGCGCTGACATCAAGGAAGCCTAATTGATGCAGAATGAGGAAGGCTTGAGTTAATATCAACTCTTGTGTTTCCAAAGTCCCTGCCTTTGACCCCTAGACCTTCTTCTCCCTGTGTACCTTTGACAAATGATAAAATGCTTATAGACACGAATCCATGTCATTACGGTTTGATGGAATCTCTGAGCAAAGCAGGCTTTCTTTTTTAGATCATTCTGCTCCAGAGAATTTCTCGGGGTGACTTCAGGTGACTCTGTATCAGGTGGAATTAACAGGGATAGCTCTATTAGAATCACCTGAGGAACTGAGCCAACAGGTGAATCTACATAGTCTGTGTTGTATTCAAGTGCCAGCCTGCAGACTGTCCACCAGGATTCAAGACTAAGTCACCAAGTCTAGGCCTTTCTGGTTCTGTGATCTCACTACAGATTAAGTTGTTGATTAAAAAAAATACTTGTGACATGAAATGCTCCAAAATCTGAAAAATAATTCAACACCAACATGATGCTACAAGTGGAGAATTCTACCCCTGATCCCATGCAACATGTCATTGTCAGAACACACATCATACAAAAAAGTGCTATGTATGAATCTTGTGGTCACAGGCCTGTCTCAGCCTCCCAAGTGCTGGAATTACAGCTCATTTATATTACTCCCTTAAGAAAATGTATTTTGGGGGCTGGAGAGATAGCCTAGCGGTTAAGAGCACCAACTGCTCTTGCCGAGGACCTGGGTTCGTTCCCCAGCAACCACATGGCAGCTGAGAACCATCTGTGACTCCAGTTCCAGGAGAACTCCAGTTCCAGGGGAATCCCAGACCCTCTTCTGACCTCCAAGGCACTACATGGGTGCACAGACCTACATGCAGACAGTACATTCATACACATACAAAAAAATAAATAAAAAAGAAAAAGAAAATGTATTTTGGGGGTGGAGAGATGGCCCAGCGGTTAATAGCACCAACTGCTCTTGCAGAGGACCTGGGTTCGATCCCCAGCACCCACATAGTGGCTGAGAAACGTCTGTAATTCCAATTCCAGAACTCCAGTTCCAGGGGAATCTGATACCCTCTTCTGACCTCCATGGCATTGCATGACACGGGTCCACAAACCTATATGCAGACAGTACATTCATACACATAATAAATAAATGAATAAATAAAGAAATAATAAAGAAATAATAAAGAAAGAAATAAAATAAAGAAAATGTATTTTGATTTCTTTCCATATGAATAATGGTGAAGAATGTAGATTTGTGGAATGCAAAGTAGCATTCTGCCTTTTCACAGCTACTTTTTAATCACTTAAAACCCTACTCAGCTCCTCTGCTTGGGCCTTGGATCCATAGCTCTGAGACAGCTTGAGAGTACATGACTAAGCCTCCAGCCTCCAGGCAAACAAGTATACCAGTTACCACTCATCAAAGAAGTATCTTTTGGTATGAATGTAAACTGGTACAACAACTGTGGAAAGCAGTGTGGAGAACCCTTAAAAAAACTCAAAATGAGCTTACCACCTGACCCAGCCATACCACTCCTGGGTATATACCCACAAGACTCATCCTACTGCAAAGATACATGCACAGCTATGTTTATTGCAGCTCTCTTCACAATTTCAAAGACCTGGAACCAACCCAAATGCCCCTCAACAGATGAGTGGATAACAAAAATGTGGTACATTTACACAATGGAGTTCTATGCAGCAGTAAAGAAAGATGACATCATGAGCTTTGCTGGTAAATGGATGGAACTTGAAGCAATTATACTAAGTGAAGTAACACAGTCCCAGAAAAAAAAAAGGCAAATGATTTCCCTCATTTGTGGATTCTAACGCCAAATCCCCAGTTGGTAAGCAAACTGAGCAACTTTATTATTATTTTTCATTATATCTGAAAGCAACTGTGCTATTCCAATGTAAATCTATAAATGGGCTCTAGAATTATCTTACCACTTATGCTCACACATTATAATTACCATATATGATGGAGGAAATGTAGTCATAGTCTAAAAAAGAATGTAAAGTTACACAACTTTATACCTGCATGCAAATTTACTGTTAAAATGTGAATCTCTAAATGTGCTTAGGAATCAACCTACAGTTTATTTTCAGAATTTTTAATTTTGACTTATGTATAGAGTGTATATATGCATATTTTGGAATAATATAAAATAAAAAAAGTATTGATAAAAAAGTAATAGGTTGGCTCAGTGTGGTTGTTCATGCCTTTAATCCCAGTAATTCCAGTGCACAGGAGGCAGAGGCAGGTGGATCTCTATGAGAATTGGGGCCAGCCTGGTCTACATGGTGAGTTCCAGGCTAGCTGGGACTACAGGAAGACCATATCTCTGGTTGGGGGTTGTTTTGTCTGAGGAGCGTGGCCTATACTACAGAGTTTGGAGCATTTGTGATTTGGCCCTTTCCATGAAATATTTGCCAGCCCTTGCTTTAGACTATTACTGTATTTGTTTAAAACAAACAAGAAAAATACATAACTTGGGTGTTAGTGTACATACTGTTCAGCATACTCAGTAATATAACTTGAACTAAATAAACCACAGCACTATTTAAACATTAAAAAAAAAAAGAAAACAGAAGGTCACAATTGGCTTAATAATAGACTGTAGAGTATATGTCTCTGGATAAGACTCCTCACTCACAGCTCAGACAGCACTTTGGAAGAGGTGGCAGACAAACTGTTAGAGCCAGGTTTGGTGCATGAACATAGGGAAACAGATTTTCAGGCCTCTATAAACTTGCTCATGAACTTGCAACAATGGTGACAACATGCAGAAGACCCATGCCAGCTCAATCAGACAAAACCCCAGCCTAGAAAAGGGGAAATAGGCAGCAGGCCCCAACCCAACCCAAGGAACTATTTACCAAATGATTACTGTGGGGTGAGGGAAAGTAGATCTTCTTTAAGTGAATGACTCTAGATAGGCTGACTAGACTCCAGTACATGAACCTGCACTGAGGGACATCTGATACACATGCTTGACTGGATAGGACTAAACCTATATGACAGAATACCTGAACTCTGGTGGCTATGGGTGGTAGGGAGGTGGGGGGAGGCTGTCTAAATTTTGATTAAGATGTTACATGAAATGCACAAAAATTCAATCAAAATTACACAAAATTGAGGTTTAAGTTTATTCTTATATTTCAAAGAAATACTGGTTTACAGAGAGAAATCAAATAATACTGTGAATAGTATTTAAATAGTGCTTATTTTAATGGATGTGAAATAAATGGAAAATGGTACAAATATTGAAAAAAACATAAATAAGACCAGAAATTTTAACTGCAATCCCTTGATATCTTGAAACTCTAGAGTCTCTTGTCTCCACTAGGTAAAATTATGTAACTAATACAGCCTTGCTATGAAAAGATAACTCTAATTTTAGCAATACTTTAATATAATCATGTGACAGGGTCATCCATAGGGCAATTACGTTTCATAGTCTAAGCTCATATATCTTGCCAAAATCAGGAATTCCACATAGATCTTCTTAAAAGTAAAATGACAAGCAGGATGTATTGTGTCAATGAATGTTATTGAGCTCCTAAGCTAAAGTCCTCATCTCCCTATGGTGGTGACAGGGAAGAAACAGAGGTGCAGACAGTAGAATATAACACAGAAAGGATGGTCATTGAATAAGGAAAACATTAAATTATAAAATCTCCTATCAGACTCAGCTTACAGTCAAGATGAGCAGTCATTTTTATTGAAGCCCAGTGATACACCTACATTCTAATTCCAAATAATTTTGATGTAAGAATATATTTTTATTATAATACCTTATATGTCTTAGACATTGCCTCTATAACATATTTCAACATTTCATGGCCTGATAATTTTGACATCCATTTGATGGATGAAATTGCCTAACTGTACATACATTGTTCACTCACCTTCACAATAAGATATGTATATGTTAATCACAGAGCAAGATATCAAGAAGACCAGCATTTTAAGTCCTTGTAAATTTTTAAACTATAGACTGTTTTAATGACCATATTAATTTATTCTGCATACTCTTTCCAGATCGTTAAATTTAAATGATCAATGGGCCATTTCACAATTTCCTGGCACAATCTTGGTAAATATTTTTGCCGTAAATAGGAAAGAATGAATAATCTAGATACAGTTACATTTGTCTGTAAAAGATGCTTTCTTTAAACACCATATTTATCTTTACCTTAACTTGTACAAATTCATAGTAGAACTAACCTGGAAGATTTTGATGAGTAAATAACATGACATAAAAATTTTAGAAAAAATATAATAAATTTTGGCTCAAGGCAACCATAAATTATTTGTACAATTGCACATTTTAAATTAATAAGTTTTCTAAAATTTTGGTTTCGACATACATATGTATGTGGTGTGCATGTATGTACATGTTTATGTTCATACATGGGGGCACACAAGTGTATATAGGCCAGACATCAGGTGTGTAATTGGACTGCTTTCCACTTTATTTACTTAGTCTGGATCTCTCATTGAACACCACACTGACTGATTTCTAGGCTTGCTAGCCACCTTGCCCCTTTCTCTGCCTTCTCTGTAATTGAGAGTACAGGCAGGCCATCCTGCATGGATTTTATTTAGATTCTGGGGATCTGAACTCTGGTCCTAATTAAAATCTTTAATAAAATGCCATACTCATAGCAGAGCTCTGAAAGTTATGGAATTCTTTGCAGACTCTATCTATATGATAGAAAGGAAAGATATCATTTATGGATCGATAACCTAAGGCTTCTCAAATATGCTCCTCAGAAATACTCTGAAAAGAATATTCAGTGATCCATTCATTTTAGCTTTGCATAACATACTTCTACTGTAGAGACTTCTACAATAATCAAAGCAATGGGGAATCGAGTAGGAAGGAAATATATTTAGATTTGAGAGGAAATGCAATTTAAAAGATTGTGCACTCTGGACTAAGATGAGTAAGTTTGAAGTCTGGTTTGGCTTCTTAGAGGTTTTATGAACTCAAACAGGTTACTTAACCACTGAGTGTGTGAGTGTGAGTGTATGTATTTGTGTGTTGTGTGTGAATTCCAAAATTACAATTATATTTATTCTTATAATAATTTTAATGATTTAAGATATATGGTGGAGGAAAGACAGTATCTTCAGCAAATGGTGCTGGCAAAACCACTTGTAGGAGAATAAAACTAAACCCCCACACTTCACCCTGTATAAAAATCAACTCCAAATGGATCAAAGGCCTCAATGTGAAACCTGAAACTCTGAAAATAATAGAAGAAAATGTTGGCAGTAACCTATAAGATATAGATGTAGGAAAAGACTTTCTAAATCAGACAGCAGTTGTGCAAGAAATAAGATCAACAACTGACAAGTGGGACCTCATTAAACTCTAAATCTTCTATACAGTGAAACAATCAAAGAAGTGAAGAGAAAACCAACAGAGTGGGAAGAAACCTTTACCAGTGACACATCTGACAGAGGTTTAACATCAGATTATATAAATTACTCAAAAAACAGAGGAGCAAAAAAACCAAATGACCCAATCAAAAGATGGAGGAAAGAGCTGAACAAAGATTTAAAAAATGAAGATGGCTGAGAAACACCTTAAAAAGTGTTCAACATCTTCAACATCGCTAGTAATTAAGGAAATGCAAATTAAAATCACTTTAAGATTTCATCATACACTGGTAAGACTGGCTATGGTCAAGAAAACAAAGGATAGCAAATGCTGGAGAGGTTGTGGGGAAAGGGGAGCATTCACTGCTGGTGGGAATGCAAACTAGTGCAACCCTTATGGAAAGCAGTATGGAGAGCTCTTAAAAGGCTCAAAATGAACCTACCACTTGGCCGAGTCATACCACTCCTGGGTATATACCCAAAAGAGTCATCCTATTGCAGAGATATGTGCACATCTATGTTATTGCAGCTCTTTTCACAATAATGGAGAGCTGGAAGCAACCCAACAACCTTCATTAGTAGGATCGAAAGGTTACTCCTGGACAAACTGTCAGCCCATGAAAGGAAACAGCCAGAATTGACCAGAGTCCAAGTCAGCAGCTCCAGAGAGAGTGGACTGTTTTACTTCTCATCCACCTGTGCCCCTTTTCTAAGCCTAGGGAACAATCTGCGGAAGAGGGGGCATGGTAGAATGTAAAGGCTGCGATTGGGGTGAACGGTGAAACTACAGCAATGTAGTCTGGACACTCATTTGATCAACTTGATTGAACAAACAACCTGTCACCCCCCACTGGATGGTGGGGCTGTGGGGGTTTGGGCACAACAGCCTGCAGATTGGTTTCGCACGAAGGATGCTTGTACTCATGGATTATCACTTATAGCTAAAAAATAAAAAAAAAAAAAACTGAGAGAAAGATGCAGGACAGTTATGGCAGAATGCATGATCTGGGATGGGGTGGGGGTGGGGGGGAAGGGAAAGGGAAATATGCCTGATCTGAATTGGAAAATGATGTATGAAATGCACAAAGCATCAATAAAAATTAAATTTAAAAAATGCAGGTAAATAGAAGGAATGAGAAGCCTTATGCTAAGTGAAGCAACACAGTGCCAGAAAACAAATGACATATAGTGTCCCTCATTTGTGGATCCTAGTGCCCAGATTCACTGCAGCTGGAGCTACAGGTGGATTTACCTAAATTGGATGCCAGGAATCAACCACAAATTCTCTGCAACTTCAGTAGGTTCTCTGACTACCACCTCATCTCTCCAGCCCCTTTAGTATTGTTTGTTCTTTTTGTTCTTCTCAAGTGCTCTAGGTTTCCATAGGAAGTTGACAGTTTGCTCTTTAGGTTTTTGGGTTTTTTTTTCCAATTCTTTTTTTTTTAAGTGAAATTAACCATTTTTATTATTGTAAGTATACAATTCAGTGCCACTAAGTGTATTTATAATATTGTGATTATGACTTTGAGTTACTTCTGCTCTTTCAAAAAAAAATCACAAAACAAAAACAATTAAAGCTCTTCTACATTCTGTGCACATTCTAACATTTTAAATCAAAATTAGATACTCTTTTGGAAGAGTGAGTGCTCTTGGGATCTTACTTTTCTTTCCTTTTTTGCTTTCTTAAATTTTTTTTTGATCACACATAAACAATAAACATAAGGAGCGTCCATATAAACCCATTAGCTAACATCTGAGTCCAGTTTTTGTACAACTCAGGGTCCCAAGTCCAGTTGAAGAGGTTTGCTTACACAATTTTTTTTTTAAAGCAAGCATGCTTTTTGGATTTTAACAAAGATTACCTCCATCTGGAGATCACATTCAGTACAAAAGTCACCTTAATATTAATGAGTCTTCCAATTCATGAATATATAACAATTTCAATTTATTAATAGTTTATTATATTTTACAAAATACTTTATTTCTTTTTTTCTATTACTTCTTTATTTTTTTCATTTTTTAACAATAAGTGATAATTTATGAGTACAAGCATCCTTCGTGTAAAACCATTTTGCAAGCAGTTGTGCCCAAACCCACACCCAAGGGTCCCACCATCCAGCTGGGGGAGCTTGTATGTACAATCAAGTTGATCAAATAAATGTCCAGTCTATATTGCTGTAGTTTCACCATTCAACCCAATCGCAGCCCTTACATTCTACCATGCCCCTTCTTCTGCAGATTGTTTCCTAGGCTTAGAAAAGGGGCACAGGTGGATGAGAAGCAGAACAGTCTACTTTCTCTGGATCTGTCTTTTTGGACTCTGGTCAATTCTGGTTCTGTAGAGTTTGGTGTGGAGTTGTTCTATGTTTTTCCCATATTGTTCTTTCCTTGTGCTCTCGGCATGCGATTAGGTCTTTGCCTGTGTTCTGATGTGAATTTTGAATGCCTTTTCACTTGGAGTGTTGACTTGTCTAGGTTTTAGGCTTTCAATTTTGGTTATATATTGGAAGGTATAGTTCACTTTTCCCTTTCTGTTCTGCAGGAGCTGGGTGGGTAGCAACCTGGGTGACACCTTCTGAATACTGTATTCCCTCTGATGTCAGCCACTCTCCCCTGGGTTCCAGTTGGGGGTTCCAGTTGGCAGGGGAGGGGGTTGGGTTGCTGGCTTGCACAGGTACCCTATGGGTTTGAGCCTCAGCTCCTGGCTCCCAAGGCCTTCCCGGGCACCTTTCCCAATTAGCTGGACCCGCAGGTCCCCTCAGACTCCTCCCCTAGTTGGAGCTCCAGCAGGGAGTAAGCCACCACCAAGTACTTGCCCTGAACTCTGGCTTTAGGCCTCAGTTCCTGGCTCCCCAATACTTTTCTATTTCTTTGTTTAAGTACTATACACCCTTGGTTTAATTTTTTTCTATAGAATTAGTTTCTTTAGTGTTATATTAAGGGGAATTGTTTTCATAAGTAAAATGTATTTTTATTGGTACAATATAGAAATACAATTTATGCTTTGTGTAAAAATAAAAAATATAGAAAAAGAAAATATCTGATATGCTGTAAATAGTACTGAAGATTTCAGCTTGCATATCTCATATTTACCTGGCCATGTATGTTCGTATTTATATGTGCCTGTGTATGCCCTTTCACAACTTAAATACCTTTTTCTTTCATGTTTACTTTAAAAGGAACAAACAATCTTATAAATTCAGAATCGCATCTACAGGACTCAAAGAGCAAATCAGGCAGTGGAATGAACACTCAGGCTTTCTGTGTCTCTCTCCAGCTCTGGTCCACACTGCCATTCTACTGATTTTTGTTTAGTTTTGTTTGTTCTGTTCTGTTTTGAGACAGGGTGTCATGTAACCTAGAATGACCATATACTCACTTTGTAGCTGGGGATAACTTCGAACTTCTGACCTACCTGCTTTCACTCCATGAGGGCTGGGACTAGAGGCATGAGCCAGCATTCTAATTTTTAACTAGCTTGCTCCTAGGAGTAAATTATCTGTACTTCAAAGTGTCCCTTTCTCCTATAGGCAGTTAATTGGTCTGTGCATTTCATCTTCCCTTAAATCTTTAAATCCTGAATTCTTTTTCACAAATGGGCAATACCCTAAAATAGTACAGAGTCATATCTTTTGGTTCAGTAATAGGGAAAACAAAATTCTATTTATAACATGTGGAAAAGTTTTGAAACCTTTATGTTTATATGTATGTTGAAGGAATAAAACTAGCATTATTTGTGAAGAAATTTTTAAAAATTGGAAGGTCTATTTTAATACTTGTTTTTAGTGGTTTTTTAGAAAGTATTTTCTCAGTCTATCTGCTTTTTTTTCTTTACCTGTTTTGATATTGTAACTGCTTCTTGAGTATCTGAGAACTGGGCTTCAAAAATAAAAGCTGCAGCTTTTAATGGAAACAACAAAAAAAAGTGTTGCCTTGACAACAGGAGCTACACAGAACCCCCATAGCACCTGCATGTCACATTCCTTTCTGCAGGTTTCTCTCCAAGTCACGTGGGAACAGAGATCTGCTAGTGGTCAGTTTCACTTTAAAAAATGCATTGACAGTCTCTTTGAAACAAATCAATTTCATATGGGAAATTAAGGGCCTATCTAATGTACTCATCATGCATGACAAAAAGCAAGTTTGTGAAAACGTGTCTTATTTGTCATACACGTGACTTTGGGTAAACATCTGCTTCTTCCATTGCAGTAATGGAAGACTGAGTTTGGGGATGCCTTGCAGTGTAGAATATCAAAGAAAGAAATCTGTGAAATGGGAAAACCTATCACTTGTCTTCTCCCACGCATCCCCCTTGCCTTCAGTTTTCATATATGCTCTTACAGATCACAGGACTACAGAATTTATGAATTAGACATAAATCTTTGAAAAGTGAATGGAGGAAAATAAAACCTGGTTAGAAGAACAATGTTCTTTTTGTTCAAGATCTTACATTGTTATTTAAATTTGAATAAATTAAAAATCTGAAATTCAACTACATTATAGGTGCCTCCCACTTCCACAGTCAATTCTGCAAATAGCTAAAGCTCATACATCCATTCATTTGTGAAAGTAAAATAGGCTGCCTGTGTCTCCTGTGCTTCCTGTTAGATGTCCAAAGACGTGCAGCTTGTGGCTACTGCCCACACGGAGCTTACAGTATTGGCAGGACTTGCAGTAAACCATAAACATGAAGAATACTAAATCTTCAAGAATAAAATGGTCCTTGTAATCATCTACGATGTTTCTCATTACATAACAAAATTCTGGATCATCATAACAAAATTCTGGGCCATCAGATCCTATGTAGTCCACCAGAGCAAGGGCAGCCTTTCTACTCTGCCTTATGAACAACTCCACATTAATTCTTTCTTCACTCTCATTCCTCTTTTCTTGCCTTACAGCCCCCTTTTGTTATTTTCATTAACTCAGAAGATGCTTATTTACAAATAAGATGGTGGACATTGTGATAAATTCTAGGGATTTAATGAAAATGAGAAGAGGTTTATAATCTACCTTGTAGGGCAGATAGGGCCATTGCAATCCTCACACAGGCCAAGCCTGGTCCCTTCTGATTTTCCTCCCTGAACACATCATAAGGTGAAAATACACTGAGTATACTTACTGAACATGAGATTTGGCAGCATTCTCGATGATAGAATATGAACCCCCCCCCTCTAGAACTGTGTTACACATTAAGCTGTACCTCACTCCGAACTGCCTGCCTTCCTGAAAAAGACTCAGAGTGTTTTACCAGCCCAGGAAAACCTCAAAATTCAAAGCATAGTTTTTACTGAATGCTTATAACTTTCACATGATTGTAAATAGAAACATCATGAAGTCAAACCATCATATGTGGAGGCTGATCTACAAATTTATAGTTATATAAATAGGTGAACCAATTTAAGGGTGGAGAATTCTTCAATAATGTGCTTTCTCAGAGTCATCTGGCTTCCTATTGTTTGCAAATTAATTGTTTTTCTAGTTTTTGTGATAAAAATACTTTACCAAAGCCTCTTAACTTTGCTCACAGTTTTGGAGGATCCATCATGGAGTCCATCATGGAGAAGAAGGCATGGTAGGTTGGGCAGCAGATGCTCACACTGAATCTTTTGTCATGAAGCAGAGAGGGAGAGAGAGAGAGAGAGAGAGAGAGAGAGAGAGAGAGAGAGAGAGATGCTGGATCCATTTTACACATCCCGACACCCCAGCCATGGGATACTGCCATCCAGTCAGCATGGGCCATCCCTCCTTAGTTAAACTTTTCTGGAAACACCCTCTTAGACACATAAATAGGTGTGTCTCATAGGTGAGGTTGACGGTGATGATTGATCATGGTAGCACATAAGGTTAGTTTGCTTTCCACTTACACTAAGTACCTTATTCTAGCTCTACTGAATTTCTGGCATTTATGTAACAATTCATTTCATTTCTCTGACTGCACTTTCCTCAATCTGGAATGCTCAATTCCATGTGTCTAATTTGAATTCCATTTGTTTCCACTCATCTTAACAACCATACCCCAGCTCCAGCCCTTGAAATATCTCTTTGATTTTTTTTTTAACTAAGAAATGTTGTTTTGAGATAGCAGTCTTCCTGGCAGCCCCAGCTGTCTTGGAACTTGCTATGGAGACCACGCTGGTCTGGATTCCATAGAGATCCTCCTACCTCTTCCTCCAAGTGCTGGGATTAAAGATGTGTTCCCCCAAGCCCAGCTAGAAATTATTTTTTTAGTATTATCAGGTTAACAAGAATTAAATATGTTTACAACTTTACCCCACCATTCCATTCTGATCTGTGTGCACATTGAATACATTTTCTGTGTCAAAGTAGAGAATACTGATAACCAAAGAATGAATGAAGAGAACGTTTGATCAGAATTTGATATGTGCAAGGAAACTTGAACTACAGAGGGAAATGACAGGGTCTCTCATAATGTTGGGTGTATCACAATATTCTTAAGTTTAATTTATTTAATTACAAAAATGTGTTATAAATAAAATCCTTGTTCTCTTCCATGCACCCTTTCACACCTATTCGGGATTGTACTGCTGTAGATTAAGTTTGGTTTATGGGTTGAGAAGGGATGAAACCATTTTTCCACAGCAGTTGGTAAGTCTATTTATTAACATAAAAGTTGGGATTGCAGGGGGGTGGGGGGATTGCAAGGCTCTGCTATACTGCTGTTCAGCATTTGACTGAAAAGGAAATTCTGGATAAGAAAGGAAAAACCTCTCACTATGAACCACATCTGTTGCTTCTAGCTCTGAATGTGAGAAAATGTGATGGCTACTAAATATGGATAATTATTGGCAACAAAATGAGCCACAGTAAAATTTGACTGTGTAGAACCAGAAGACTTTAAAACAGGGCAATGTATTTAGCTTTTGTCTGAGAAGTCTTAGTATTCTAATACCATTGTACCTGCTGAAACCTTTATTTGTCACTAAACCAGAGGTTGCTACAGGTCTCTTATGGTTAGGAAATGAAATCTGATTCAGTTAAGGGAAGGGTTTCTCCTTCCCTTCCTCTTTCTTAACTTCATTGGTAATGTTCAGGCATCCCTTCTTTGGTGTAATCATTTCCTCGGCTGCTGTAACAAACTTCTGAGGACCAGGTGTGCTAAAGCCACAGTGTAGCTTATGTGCTACCAGTTGGGTAGACCAGAAGTCCAAAATCAAAGCAAGACACCCTGCCCCTGCTTCTTCTCATAGCTCTAGAGAAGAGTCCCCGCTTCCTCTCATAGCTCTAGAGAAGAGTCCACACTTCTATGAAGTTTGAAGTTTCTTTATGTTTATGGTATAAACTCCTCACTAACATCTATAAGTAACTGATTTTTTTTATTTATGTGTATGAATGTACTGTCCCCATGCAAGTCTGTGCACCCGTGTTGTGCAATGCTGCGGAGGTCAGAAGAGGGTGTTGGATTCCCCTGGAACTAGAGTTCTCCTGGATTTGGAGTTTCAGACAGTTCTCAGCCGCCATGTGGGTGCTGGGGATTGAACCCGGGTCCTCTGTAAGAGCGGTCGGTGCTCTTAACCGCTAGGCCATCTCTCCAGCCCCTAAGTAACTGATTTTTAATTTGTGTGAATTGAGTTAAATGCAGGCTAACAAGATGTTTAGTCTTGATAAATGAAGAGTCTCATTAGAAGATCTTCTGTCCTTTGACTCCATAATATGAAATTGTCTTCCTTCCTCCTCCAAGATGTGCATAGTTTTCTTGTGTTGCTCTATGTGTTGTATCAGTTCTTCTTCCTGGGTCTAACATATTAATTGTCAGCTGTCCTTAAATCACAAGTGATATTGTCTTTCTCTTTTGTATGAGACACATTCAACACACATATATGACTGTGGAAGTTATTGCTATGCATGAGTGAGAATATTCCAGCAGTTTCTTTGAACTGCTCAGAAGAGTTAGTTGCTATCCTCTATGTTCATATTGTGAAGTGCTGTAAAGCCAGAGCTTTACACAGCCCTTCCATTCCAAACATTTTTATACATAATGAATAGCACTGAAATTTCCTCTCCTTTTTTTTTCTAATTATTTTAGTGCATCACTAGGCTCTATTGTCTAATTGGATAAAGTTCTTTCAAAGACAATTAGACAAATAAAACAGAAGGAAGTTGGAGTACGATTCCGAAAGTAGGTATTTAAGACCCTGCATATCTTGATACATATAGTCAGTCTTCAAAATAACCTATAGACCCACACAATTCATGGTTTGTTAAGAATGAAGTGCTTCCTTTACATAAGGGTTTGCCAAGAGACATCCACATGTCTTTCAGTCCAGTGTAGCGTCATGAAACTGCTTTACTGTCACAACTATTTTCTTAGAAAACAAATGACCCTGGTCAACAGAAATACTATCAATCTAAAAGAATGAAGACAATACTGAAGCTTCTTATCCCTCTGGCATGCCATTTCTGTTTTGCTATAAAGCTTTAGTCCCTTTAACAAGCTTTGGAGGAGGTGGGATTGAACAGTTCTGCACGGTAATAAGATCCATTTCCAGAAAGCTTGTCTTATCTACCAGCCCCCTTAATTTAATGAGGCATTTCAAATGCTTCCCTTGTGTTTATCTCATTTACATGATGAGACAAAGCTAGAGTGGGGCAGTGAGAATGGGAGTGGGAAGAGGGAATCATGAGTGGATGGAAAAAAGTTTGTATGTAGAGGCTGTGGACACTATTCCAAAACTCGATTCATAACCCAGTTAGAACTATGGAGTTTGACAGCATAACACAAAGAATGCTTGCTCCACAGAGGACAGAATAGGTAGCCATGCTTTCCCCTCAGAAGACCAAGTACTGTACCCATGTGTATTCCTGTCCTTGATTTTCCAAATCCCAAATCAGCCCCTTCTGGTTCACAGAACCTCACAACTATGACACGATTAAGAATGGGGTCAGGCTGCATGTCTCCTGAGTATTTCTGTAACTTTGCTGCCTTTCTTGCTTTTTTCCCTTCTGGTATCCTGAACTTTGACTTCTATAACTTATTCATTTCCAGACATTCCAGACAAATCATTCCTTATAACTGCTTGAGATGAGACAGAGCTTGCCTGGTTGAATTATTTCTTCTTTCAAGATTTTTCTGGGTTGGCCATTCAAATATATGTCTCTGAAGGATTCTGATAAGGAAATCTCTTTGTGGCTTATTTTAAGGAGTCTTTTTCATTCCTTGTTTAGAGTAGTTTTCAACAAGCTTTTATTATGCTGGCCTTTCTTGAAGGTCAGCAATACAGCTAAATATTTTAATAGTGGTGAATCTAGAATTACCTATTTCTTTTGAACAGCAGCTGCTTTTGGAGGCCTGGAGCTGTTCTAGATTTCCCAGATGGTCTCAAAGGTGCAAAGCTCAAGAGAGCAGGTTGAAATAAAAGCAAAAGTCTTCAGAGTGTTCCACTTCTTCTAATTTAAAAACAGAACACCAGCAAATACATAAATGGCTTTCCATAATACCAGAGTAGAATTTGCATAGGATCAACCCAGTTAATTCTAATCCATGGTGACATTTTCACCAAGTATTTGACAGTTTGCCCTCTAGTTAATCCTTAGACTTGGTAACATAAAATGTACCTTGTTAAAAATATTGTGAGAGTCAATGAAATGACGGATCATGATATATCTTAAAGTGTTGAGGTAAGCAAGAAAAGAATGTCTTGTTGCTAAAAGAAATATTTACCCTGGGGATAACTTAATTATATAGCAAGAAGTTAGAATTAGTTCTAATTTCTACCAATAGTTGTTAAAATAGTTTATGTAACTTTAAATGTTCAAGTTCTCTTAGCTACATTTTTTTGCAATCTCATTTGATGAGATTGGGAAGATGAAATACTTAAATCTCAAAAGGAAATATATTACTTTTCCATATTGTTCCTGGACCCATAATTTTGAAAACTACTAGATGCACAGGTATCAAGGAATACTTGCATTGACCTTGCAGGTAGATTAGAAAACATCTATCAGCAGATAAATGTTTCCAGTTTAAAAATAAAATTGAGGATTATACAGAGAGTTCTGTTGGCCAGAGAATATTGAAAGTCATTAGGGAACTTGGATTCATGTTGTGGCCTCCTGATAAGCATGGACGTGTATTTCCTACATATTTTCTTGCCAGGTTTGCTCATGGTTCATACACTCAGCTTCCTTCTTTCTTATTGTTTCCTCAATAACAATTTAGGTCATTATAATGTAAACTATTATAGCAATGGCATCTCAGTATGTCAACTAGAACTGTTAGCCTTGATGCAACATTTTCAGCTAACAAAAAGCATAATCATATGCAGTTCTTGGTCCTAACACATTATTTGTTCAATATCATAGTATAATAGTATAACTGGTTTAATAAGAAAAATGTAAAACAGTTTTATATTGATAAATTTAATGAATGACCTTTTTGAATTCCATGAGCTCTTAAAACAATAACAGTAAAATAGTTATGAACAAGAATCAAATCATCTCCAAATTAAAATGCAGTAATATCAATATGAGAAACAATTTTATCTTAGAAATTAAACTTTTGTACCTTTCCAGTAACCTATTCTGTTAGGACAGCTCTGTTTTTCAGACAGAAAGTAGGAATCCTCAGACACTTTGCAAACATGTAAGTTTTAAAATAAGCAGCCCTGTTGACACTAACAGCCCACGCATATAGCCATTGGGTTGCATTCAACAGCTCACTAACAAATGATGCCAAATGGTACTTGTACATGAGCTATCTCATATGTACACCCTGAGTTGCACTGAACCTGTTCAAAGGTGTTTGATGAATCTTCACATCTTCTTAACAACAGGATACTTTGTTTAAAAGAAGACATTATAGGACACTAATGCTTTTATTTGATTTTATAGAGAGGTTTATTGTTTTGGGCAGAAGTTTACTGTTTCAGTCTGTTCTTTGTTCCAGTTCTTTTGTTGTTGTTCCTTCCAATTTGTACTGCTCCAAAATATGCATCTGATGAAACTGGAGAATTGTGAGTCTAAGGCCAGATGGAACTGTATAATAAGATCATTCCTCAATATATCAAAAAGCAAAAATGGAAAGAGTATTTATATCCATTAAAAATATCTAAATTTTTGATCGTTTCTAACAGTATTCTGGTGGAGATTTTAGCATCCCTTAGGTAAACTATTATATCATCTGCAAAAAGGGATAGTTTTACTTCCTCTTTTCCAATTAGTACTCCTTTAATTTCACTTTCTTGCCTTATTGCCCTAGCGAGCATTTCAAGCACTATATTGAAGAGGAGTGGCAACAGTGGACAGCCTTGTCATTTTCCTGCCTTTAAGGGGAATGCTTCCAACTTTTCTCCATTTAGGATGATACTGGCTGTGGGTTTCTTGTATATGGTTTTGATTACATTTAGGAATGATCCCTCCAGTTCAATTCCCTCTAAGACTTTAAGCATGAAGGGATGCTGGATTTTGTCAAAAGCCTTTTCTTCATCAATTGAGATGATTGTGTGGTTTTTGTCTTTAAGTACATTTATGTGTTTTATGATGTTTATTGATTTACATATGTTGAACCATCCCTGCATCTCTGGTATGAATCCAACCTGGTTATGATGGATGATCTTTTTGATGTGGGTCTGTATGCGATTTGCAAGTATTTTGTTGAGAATTTTTGCATCTATGTTCATCAATGATATGATATGGGTCTATAGTTTTCTTTCTTGTTTGTGTCTTTGCCTGGTTTTGGTATTAGGGTGATGCTGGCTTCATAGAAGGAATTTGGGATATTTCCTTCTGTCTGTATCCTTCTGAAAAGTTTGAGTAGTAATGGTTGTAAGACCTCTTTAAATGTTTTATAGAATTCTGCTGTGAAGGGATGGGGGATTATGCCTAACAGAAATGAAAAATGTATGAAATACATAAAACATCAATAAAAATTAATTAAAAATATCTAAATTTAAACTCAAGATTTAAATACTGATTAAATCTTTATCTTTTGGATAAAATATATAATGATCATGTAATCAAGGTAAAAACTGGGATTGATGGGCAGACTGTATGGCAGCAGCAGCAGGTGAGGGTGTGCACAGGACTGTGGATGCTGATCATAGGCCAGGCTTTTCAGTGTAGAACAGTACACATATGTTCTTTCATTTCTTACTCCTGCTGCACATGCTGCAAGTATCCCTGTTTGCTAAACTCAATTCTTATGTAATCCAGGTTCCACCGGGGTCTCAAAATACACCAATGAAAAATAATTGATGAGAATGGCTTTCAAATTTCGGTCTATATTTAAATTCCATTGTTAAAACAAATTGCTGGGTCCATCTAAGAGACTCTGTGTCAAGATTCTGTATCGCAACAGGTTACCAGTGAGGCTGAGACTACCTTCCCAGGGATAACACTTTGAGAAATATTATTTCCTGCATGCCCTAGCTGTCCTGGGTTTGCAGAGTAGCCTTCATTTCAACTATTCTTTTCAAAATTTCCTTTCTTTAAGACTATCACTTCTAGCCAGGCATGGTGGCACACGCTTTTAATCCTAGCACTCGGGAGGCAGAGGCAGGTGGTTCTTTGTGAGTTCAAGGCCAGCCTGGTCTACAGAGTGAGTTCCAGGACAGCTGGGGTTACAGGGAGACCCTGTCTCAAAAAGACCAAAAAATAAATAAATAAAAAAGACTATCACTTCTTTTTAAATTGCATTAGTAAGTGAGATAGATAGAATAAAGAAACATTAATATGGGAACAAAGTTACTTTCCTTCAAATCATTCCACACACACTCACCCAAGTGCACCTCATCTTGTTTAGCTAATTAAAGGCATGTTATCTAAAGGAGAGAATTCACACTATACAATACATCATCCTCTTGGATCCCTAAAAATTCAGTTATAGACAATGAGACACAATTACTGAAAAGAAGCTTGCTAAATTGAATGAAAAGATCCTTCCATCATAAGTACATCAGCCAGGTAGACTCTTAGAGGCGGAGGCCTTCCAGACTCCAACAGATCTCTTCAACCTTTCAGCTTTGTCTGGAGAAGCTCTTTGTGGGGAGGAAAGAAAAAAATACCACTTACTCAAGAAGAACCATTTTCAGCAGTGCCTTGAGTGATAATAGCAACTAGTGAATGAGGCTGAGCTCTTCAGCCTCATTCAATGGAGCAAGCAGAGAAGATGCTATTTCAACGTCCATTTGATCCTCTCTGGCTCTCTCTAGAAAAATGAATTAGTTTTGCTTTTAAAGTTGGTGAAGGGTTGCTCTATGCCCCTTAAGAAATAAAGGTAAAACTTTAAAACTAAAAGTATTAATGTAAAATGTTTCTTAAAGTACATAAGTAAATAGAAATGATAAGTATATAGAGATGATGATTGATAGATAGATAGAGGTAGATATAGATGATTGATAGACATAGAGATGATAGATAGAGAGATGATTGATTGATAGATTATGATTGATAGATGATAGGTAGATAGATAGGGATAGATATAGATGATAGATGATAAATATAGATAGATGATAGATATAGATATTACATAGACAGGAGATAGATAGATAGATAGATAGATAGATAGATAGATAGATGAAAAGTATCTTGTCCTATATATATCTAGTTGGTTTGTTGGTTAGTTGTTTTTTTTTTAATTTATTATTTTAAATGTGTATGAGTGTACTGTCTGCATGTAAGTTGGTGCACCCATGTCGTGAAATGCCACGGAGGTCAGAAGAGGGTATTGGATTTCCCTAGAATTGGAGTTAAAGACAGTTCTTGGCCGCCATGTGGGTGCTGAGGATCAAACCCAGGTCCTCTGCAAGAGCAGTCGGTGCTCTTAACCACTGAGCCATCTCTCCAGCCCCAGTTTGTTGTTTTAAAGAATTATAAGTGAAGTCTGGTAGGGCAATCCTCCCTGTATTGCATTTTTCACTCAAGGTTGCTTTAGCTATTTGGGGTCTTTTGTTTTTCCATATGAAACTAAGGATTTTTTTCCAAGTCTGTGAAGAAGCTCATAGGGATTTTGATTGGGACTGTGTTGAATCTGTATATCAATTTGGGTAAAATGGACATTTTTACAATGTTAATTTTCCCAACCCATGAGCATGGGAGGTCTTTCCATCTTTTGACATCATTTTCAATCTCCTTCTTCAGGGGTTTAAAATTTTTCTTGTAGAGGTCTTTGGTATCTTTGGTTAGGTTTGTTCCCAGGTATCTTACTATTTTTGAGGCTACTGTAAGTGGGAAGTTATTCTTATATTCCTTCTCCATTTGTTTATTGTTGGTGTAAAGAAAGGCTACTGATCTTGCTAGGTTAATTTTGTAGCCCGACACTTTACTAAAACTCTAAATCATTTCTAGAAGTTTTCTAGAAATGGAGTGGAGTTTTTAGCATCCCCTAGGTAAACTATCAGATCATCTGCAAAAATGGATAGCTTAACTTCTTCTTTTCCAATTATTACTCCTTTAATTTCCTTCTCTTGTCTTATTGCCCTAGCAAGTGTTTCAAGCACTATGTTGAAGAATAGTGATGATAGGGGGCAGCCTTGCTGGGTTCCCGCCTTTAAGGGAAATGGTTCCAATTTTTTCTCCACTTAGGATGATGGATGATGTTGGCAGTGGATTTGCTATATATGGTTTTGATCATGTTGAAGAACGTTCCTTTCAGTCCTATTCCCTCTAGGACTTTAAACATGAAGGGATGCTGGATCTTGTCAAAGGCTTTTTCTGCATCAATTGAGATGATTGTGTGGTTTTTGTCTTTCAGTCCATTTATGTGTTTTATGATATTTATTGATTTACATATGTTGAACCATACCTGCATCTCTGGTATGAATCCAACTGGATCATGATGGATCATCTATATTACAGAGTCATAGTCATAAAGACAGCCTGGTACTGGCACAAAGACAGACCTGTTGACCAATGGAACAAAATTGAAGATCCAAACTTGAGCTCATACAACTTCAGCCACCTCATATTTGACAAAGGGGCAAAAATCCCTCAGTGGAGGAAGGATATCATCTTCAGCAAATGGTGCTGGCAAAATTGGATCATCATTTGTAGAAGAAAAAAATTAAACCCCTACCTCTCACCTTGTACAAAAATCAACTCCAAGTGGATCAAAGATCTCAATGTGAAGTCCAAAACCCTGAAGGTGAAAGAAGAAAAAGTTGGCAACAACTTACAAGACATAGGTGTAGGAAAAGACTTTCTAAATCAGAGAGCAGCTGCACAGGAAGTAAGGTCAACAACCGACAAATGGGACTTCATAAAACTCAAAAGCTTCTGTACAGCAAAAGAAACAATCAAGGAGGTGAAGAGAAAACCCACAGAGTGGGAGGGAATCTTTACCAGTGATACATCTGACAGAGCGTTGACATCAAGAATATATAAACTACTCAAAAAACAAAGAAGTAAGAAGACAAATGACTTACTCAAAAGATGGAATAAAGAGCTGAACAGAGACTTCACTAATAAGGAAGTAAAGATGGCTGAGAAACATCTTAAAAAGTGTTCAACATCATTAATAATTAAGGAAATGCAAATTAAAACCACTCTCAGATATCATCTCACTCCAATACAACTAGCTAAGATCAAGAAAACAAAACGGGGCTGGAGAGATGGCCTAGCGGTTAAGAGCGCAGACCGCTCTTACAGAGGACCTGGGTTCGATCCCCAGCACCCACATGGCGGCCAAGAGCCATCTGAAACTCCAATTCCAGGAGAACTCCAGTTCCAGGGGAATCCGAGGCCCTCTTCTGACCTCCGCGGCATTGCACGACACGGGTGCACAGACCTGCATGCAGACAGTGCATTGATACACATACCGAAATAAATAAAATAAAATAAATTAAAAAAAAAAAAAAAGAAAACAAAACATGGGCTGGAGAGATGGCCTAGCGATTAAGAGCGCTGATTGCTCTTGCAGAGGACCCACATGGCAGCTGAGAACCGTCTGTAACTCCCATTCAGGAGAACTCCAGTACCAGGGGAATCCGACACTCTCTTCTGACCTCTGTGGCATTGCATGACATGGGTGCACAAACCTACATGCAGACAGTACATTCATACACATAAATAAAAATAAAATAAAATTTAAAAAATTTAAAAAAAGAAAAAAAAAAGAAAACAAAACACAACAGATGTTGGAGAGGTTGTGGGGAAAAGGGAACACTCATCCACTGCTGGTGGGAATGTAGACTTGTACAACCACTATGGAAAGCAGTGTGCAGGACAGATATGGCAGAATGCATGGTCTGAGGTGATGGGGGGAAGGGAAAGGGGACTATGCCTGAACTGAATTGAAAAGTGATGTATGAAATACACAAAACATCAATAAAAATGGAAAATAAATAACTAATAGTTCAGTGCAAAAAAATAAGAATTAGAAGTGAACCCTTAAAAGACTTGGAATGAGCCTACCACCTGACCCAGTCATACCACTCCTGGGTATATACCCCAAAGACTCATCCTACCACAAAGATACATGCACATCCATGTTTATTGCAGCTCTCTTCACAATAGCAAAGAGCTGGAACCAACCCAAATGCCCCTCAACAGATGAGTGGATGACAAAAATGTGGTACATCTACACTATGGAATACTATTCAGTGGTAAAGAAAGATGGCATTATGAACTTTGCAGGTAAATGGATGGAGCTCGAAGCCATTATGCTGAGTGAAGTAACACAGTCCCAGAAAGACAAATGGAGAATGGTTTCCCTCATTTGTGGATACTAATACCAAATCCCCCAGACGAAAGGCAAGCTGAAGGACATTATTGTTATATTTCCGTTTATCTGAAAGCAACTTTATTGTTATGATGTGAATCTCTCAACGGTCTCTAGAATCCAACCACCAGTTATTCTCAGACTCTGTAATTACTGTATATGGGTGAAGAATATGTATCTGTATTTTAGAGTAATATAAAATTAATGGAGAAAAACGTGAATTCCTAAGCATAAAGAAAGACTGAGAGAAAGATGCAGGACAGTTATGGCAGAATGCATGGTCTGGGGTTGGGTGGGGTGGGGGGAAGGGAAAGGGGACTATGCCTGAACTGAATTGAAAAATGATGTATGAAATACCCAAAGCATCAATTAAAAAATGGAAAATAAATAAATAAATAAATAATAGTTCAGTGCAAAAAAATAAAAAGAATTAGAAGTGAAAAAGAGTTCAGTAGTCTAACTGGGCTTAACGACCACTCAATGGGAGAGAACGCATGTGTAGTACTATAATCCAAAAAATACACATGACTCGAGTGGTTATAGATCCTAGAAGAAAACCTACATTTGCCAGCATCCCTAGGTCAACATAATTTCTTACTGTATTCTAAATATGTATCTTTATATTGAGAGACCAGTTTACCTCTTACCACTCATCAAAGAAACTGTTTTTGCAACAGATGGGGACTGTTACAGGGTTTCACAACTCCTCAAATGTAGAGAATTAAGTGTGAGATTCCCAGCCCTAAGTGGCACACCACAATGCAGCCACTATACCTCAGTCTCAGGTAACATAGTAGAACTGGGAGCAGAAGGAATATGAATGCACTTCTCAACTCTCACCAGCAAGGCTTCCTCATGCAACAGATTGCGATTAACCTAGAAAATAACTGCACAAATTGCAGAAAATAAGTGGCTTCAGAATGCTTGTCCCTGGGGAGAACACCCGTAGCAAATCTCGGCCACACAAGGATCAGGGACCATTTTGGAAAAGGGGATGGGAAGGTTATAGGAACTGGAGTGTGGTAGAAGGCTACAAGGAAATGGAGTTTTCCAGGTGGCTGGCAAGTTGCTCCTATGAGCTGACAGCAATGTTGACAGCATGGAAAAGACACATGCAAGCTCAAACCGGATCAAAATTCAGCATGAAAGTGGGGAAATTAGTAAGAGGCCCCCGTCTTACCTGAGAAACTAGTGGAGATTGATGACTACTGGGAAAGGGAGAGCTGATTTTCTTTAAGGGAGTTACACTAGATAGGTTGACCAGGCTCCAGTGGATGCACTCCAAGCAAAGGACATTTGGGAACACAAACTTGGTGGGGAGCTAAGCAGGGAGGGGAGGGTTAGAGGTGCAGATGGAGGAGGGGATCTAATTATGTTCAAGATGTATGAAATTTTCAAAAAAATCAATAAAAATCATGCATTAAAATGTTGCTAAGAAAATGTAGAATATTGAATCTTCTAAAAAAGAATTTAAAAGGACATCCAAAATAATAATTGTTAATGTTTTAAAGAACTATGAAGTATAAATGCATTTACTACACATATTTCTATATGCAATAAATTATAAAAATATCAGGGCTAAGGATGTAGCTCAGTTAGTAGAATGCTTGCCTAGCGTGGTCAAAGAGAGAGCTTCCACCTACCTGTAATCACAGCCCTTGAGAGACAGAGGAAGGAAGATTGAAATTCAAGACCATCCTTGACTGCATGAGTTTCAGATCAACCAGGAATACACAAGATCCTCTCTTAAAAACAAAAGCAATCAAGGTAAAGTCCTTTGGCTTTCTTTTCTAGCTCCTTCTCTATCTCCAGAGGAAGACACCTCATAAAGTTGTTGTATTTCTTCTTATTCTTTTTCTTCAATGCTAAGGAATCAAACTCATAGCCTTGGGGCAAACTAAGCAAGTGATCTACCACTGAGATGCATCTCCAGTCCTTGGTGATTTGAGATAAGGTTTCACTATGTAGCTGAGGCTGACCTTGAACTTATGATCCTCCTGCCTCAGCTTTCCCCAGTTATTTAGGTAAAAATTAACAACCCCACTTCTCATTTTAATTCACTATGTATTGTGCTTTGATTTAGCAAATTTATTTGTAGGAAAAAAATTATGATGCATCACAAATAACCATGCTCTTTTGACTCTTTGGATATTTGGGTAGTGCTAAATGAATTAGCAGATTGCCCCCTCCCCCCACCGCAATTGTATAGAAAAGAAAAGGAACTCTAACCCTCATCTTTTTAGACCCAAAACTTTTAGCTGTGCCCAAAATGTACCTAACATGGAACTATGTCAGTTGCCTAAGGACATGATTAAGAAAAACTGTGCCTCTCAGTTATATTTGTGATTTATTCCAGCGGCACACAATTATCTGTGAATTGGAATACAGTATTAAGGGAATGCTGAATTTAAACGAAAGATCGTGGGAACAGTTACTTGGTTTTTTTGATCGATTTCCACTTTACTGGAGCTGACTCTTACTTTAGAGAATTAGAGCAGGAGATTTGTCATCTCAAGTTGACCAAATACATTTAGAATATAAGAAGGATATGTCTGAAAATATCAGCCAACACTTTCTAAATTTGCAAAAATCAACCCCCCCCCCGGGGAAATATATAATATACTTTTTTACAGAGGTATGGCATTTAAATAATGGAAAATCGAATGTACTTCCCATATTCTTAAATTGACCAAGAGCTCTCTATGAGAGGAAAGCAGATACTATCTCTGTATTGACATTTGTGGATGCCAAGCAGTCATGCTCATTTAAGAACTTTTTTATTCATGTGGGGGGTGTAGATATGGCTCAGCCAGTGAAGTGCCCTCCTGGCAAGCATGGGGGACTGAGTTCAGCTCCTCAGCAGCTATATAAGAGCCTGGCATCCAGACTCTCCTCTGTAATCCCAGTGTGGCATGGGGGGGGGGCAGTTGCAGCTGTGGAGACAGGAGGATCCTTGAAGCTCATTGACCAAGGAGCTTAGCCTGATTGATCAGCTTCAGGTTCAGAAAATGAGTTGGAGAGCAATTGAGAAGGATTCCAGACATGGGCATCTGCCCTCCACATGTGTGTGTGCACACCAACCTGAACAAGTGTGTACAACATAAGCATACGAAAGAACTCTATTCATCTGGAACAGTCAGTAAATTGGCACATTCAGAGACTATGTTGTGATGCTCAACTTTACACTGATGATCTCTGTCATCATAAAGTGTAATTATTACTTTACTAACAATATATTATTATAATAATTCATTTGTCTTATGATTTGCGGTCTGTATTAAGCATCATTTATTAGTATTTGTCTATGTGATATCTAGGATAAGAGCTTCATTGGATGTGGTCTTCAGTTTCTTTAATTGTTGGGCAGAGACTTGGCTAATCAATGATCCCACAGGTGTTTCCTGCACTACAAAACTTTCATTCTGTTATTATTGATTTCTCTTTCTCTGACATTGATTTGATAGGATGAAGCTCAGGAACTTCACCTGATATAATAGAACAATGATGAAGTTTGTTTATTAAATAGAAAGAGTCCCTGTGTCAAATGACTACTGTATTCATTGCAGTGATCTATCTAATTCTACTGCAACCTTAAGAGGTCGTTATAATTACACACACTTACAGATTAAACTTAAGGTGTGGGTCCATGGACAGGTCTCCTATATTCAGCTTCACTAACCCAGGGCTCAGGGAACATTGCAGAAGAGGGGGCGGAAAGATTGTAAAAGCCAAGGAGGTGATGCAAGACCATACTGAAATGGAATCATGCAAATGCCTTGGACACCACTCAAATGAAGGTACAGCAATGGTGACAGCATGCACAAGACCCGGGCAAACTCAGGCAGACAAAAATCCAGCATTGACCTGTGAAAATGGGTAGGAGAATCCAATCTCAGTTGAAGAAATACTGACAGTTGATTACTGCTGGGTGAGGAAGAACTGGTCTTTTTATTTTATTTTATTTTATTTTATTTTATTTTATTTTATTTTATTTTATTTTATTTTTGGTCTTTTTCGAGACAAGGTCTCTCTGTAGTCCCAGCTGAACTGGTCTTTTTAAATTGAGGGACATTGGATAGGCTGGCAAAGCTCAGTTGAGTAACTTGCACTGAGGAACAGCTGGGAGATTAACTTGGCACAACAGGCCTTAACACACATGACAGAATGTATGACTGCAGTGGTGGGGGTGTGTGTGGGAGGGTGCCAATGGAGAAGGCAGTATAAAAGGGAATAAGACTGATTGAGATGCTATGTATGAAATACACAAAAATTCAATAAAATTTATGCGACAGACATAAAGGCATGTTCAACATACAAAGATGAAGTGGAATAATCGTCATCCACACACTGTCATATCTCTGTTCAAGCTTCCCTGAAATGTAATCTGTTTAACAATGTTTTGTTCTCATTTTGGAATAAGTGTCATGTGTTGTACTTTGAATATAAGAAATCCCTCAGAGGCTCATATGTTTGATTGCTTGGTCTCCATCGGGGCATAATCTTTGGGGCTTTAACTGGAGTTAAGTGGGTGATCAGGGTGACACTTGAGGTTTCCTGGTCCAGTTCCATCACTTGCCTCTCTTTGCTTCCAGACTGAAGATTCCACTGTACCATCTCATCCATGATGGGCAGTATCATTGTTAAACTGTCAGTCAAAATAAGCACTTCTTCCCTTAAATTGTAGCTTGTCAGATATTTGGTCACAACAATGAAAACACTAATTCATCGTGCACCTGCCATCTATTTGAAAAACTGTCTTTAAAGTCTCATCCAAACATGTGTCTATGCTAAAGTAACCTACCATAATAATTAGAAATGTTTAAATACCTATATATCTAATTGCTTGTTCTTCATTAGTAGGATCGAAAGGTTATTCCTGGACAAACTGTCAGCCCATGAAAGGAAACAGCCAGAATTGACCAGAGTCCAAGTCAACAGCTCCAGAGAGAGTGGACTGTTTTACCTCTCATCCACCTGTGCCCCTTTTCTAAGCCTAGGGAACAACCTGCGGAAGAGGGGGCGTGGTAGAATGTAAGGGCTGCGATTGGGGTGAATGGTGAAACTACAGCAATGTAGTCTGGACACTCATTTGATCAACTTGATTGAACAAACAACCTGTCACCCCCCACTGGATGGTGGGGCTGTAGGTGTTTGGGCACAACAGCCTGCAGATAGGTTTTGCATGAAGGATGCTTGTACTCATGGATTATCACTTATAGCTAAAAATGAAAAAAAAAAACTGAGAGAAAGATGCAGGACAGTTATGGCAGAATGCATGATCTGGGATGGGGTGGGGGTGGGGGGGGAGGGAAAGGGAAATAAGCCTGAACTGAATTGGAAAAAATGTATGAAATGCACAAAGCATCAATAAAAATTAATTTAAAAAAAAAAAAAACTGTCTTTAAAGTCTCATCAGAAATGTAATTTCAATCTTTTGGAGTTAAAGACTCAAGACACTGAACAATGTTCCAGAGTCTTCATGCTTCCCTCCAAGGACAGAGTGAGAGACATTCAATAATTAGGGGTTCAAAATATCCAACAAGCAATTCAATGTGTAAGAAAATGCTAAAACCTTTAAATAGGGCCAGTTGTGCTGGGGCACTCCACTATTCACAGCAATCAGGAGGCCAAGGCAGGCAGATTTCTGTGAGATTAAGGCCAGCCTACATAACCAGTTCCAGACCAGCTGTGGCTACACTGTGTAATCAATCAATCAATAAAAAAACATGAAATAAAAGTAAAATATTTCATTTTGTGCTAAAAGGAGAAAAAAAATCTTTAAAAGTGAGGGATTTTATGTACTTCCCTTATAGATTAATAATAACACACAGGTACAAAATGTCACATTTCAAGAAACCATTTAAACCACACTTAGTGTTTTGATCTGTTCATGGTTGGAAAACAAAACCAATAATAATAGAAAAATTAGAATTTCAGTCATATTTGAATTGTAATTGCAGTCATATTTGAATCTTTTGTAAATTTGTTTCCACATAATTCTGCCATTGTTGTTGTTGTTGTTTTGTTTGATTTTGTTTTTATTCCATCAGGGTCTCCCTGGAGCCTCAGCTGGCCTGAACTTACTATATAGATCAGGTTGGCCTCTAATTCACAGAGATCCTCCTGACTCTGCTTCCCAAGTGCTAGGATTAAAGGCATCCATCACTATATTCAGAATGTGTGTGTTTGTTTGTTTGTTTGTTTGTGTATCATACAGCTTTTAGAGAAAGTTATTGAGTTTTTCTTTCTGTATATCTAGTAAATCATAAAGTTTTCTTACTTGGCTTCATTCATTTTTATTGTTTGCTCTTGAAGTTATTTGTTTGATTGTTCTGTACTTTTTTAAATTTTTGACAATTTCATACAAGAGCACTGTATTTTTTCAAGGCCAATTTTTATTGAAGCTTTATGCATTTCATACAAAATTTACAATCAAATCTAGACCCGTGCCCTCTTCCTTGCCCCCTACCCCACCAGAACTCATGCATTCTGCCAAACATGTCTTTCATCCTTTTCTCAGTCTCTTTTAACAGATGCAGAAGTTTACTGTTTTGAGCAGAGGTTCACCACTTCTGTCAGTTCTTTGACCCAGACCTTCTGCCATTGTTGTTGTTGTTGTTGTTATTCTCTCCAATTTGCATCACTCCAAAATATGCATATATGCATGCCACATATATCATAGGTTTTAGCATCTTCAGCTTATGATTTTTTTTCTTTATTAGGCTGAAAGATATCATGTTTGAAGGCTCCTCCTTGGCAAGCCCAAATAACCATCAGTTCTGCTCTTGTGCTCCACACTGGGGTTTTCCCTTCCCATGGTCACCAAATGAAGTCCACTAAGCACCACATCCTGTCTTGATCTTCCTGTACTGGCCTCCATGATACAGCCTGGGTAGTCTAACAATGGCACTCTATGCTCTGAAGAGGTTGAAACCTCAGTAGTAGCACAGTCCACAAGCTGGATGTCTCAGCAGTTTCCATCTGGCACTGAAGATTTGGAGGATTCTTAGAGAGAAATGAATCTTCAGTCCATATTGGAAGGCTGAAAAGCTGTGTCTCATGTCCTTGAAGGATGGCAAAAGCAGTGGCAGCCACAGGGTAGCTGCACTTGCCAGTAAGACAGGCAAAACAACTATGCTCTTTTTTTTTTTTTTTTT
>VZQC01009894.1:653182-737323 GCA_009823505.1 Rhizomys pruinosus
CACAACCCTGCCTTTCCTTTTTCGTACCATTTGCTTGGAATATATTTTTTTCCTCTTTACCTCAAGTTGGTGCCTATCCTTGAGATTGAGAATGGTTCTTATAGACAGCATATAGATGGGTTTGTTTCCTAATCCATTCTCCCAGTCTAATGTCCTTTGGTTGGGGAGTTTAGTCCATTAATATTTAAAGGTTATATTGAAAGATGTGTATGCTTCCTTTCACCTTATTATCCTTTGCATTTTTGGTTTAGTTTAATACTTCTGCAGTTCTGCTTTTATTAATTTCTCTTTCTGGGTGCCTGGAGATAGTTGCTACTCTCTCTCTGTCCTTTGAATTGCTTCAAGTATTCTAAGGGTGGTTTTTCCAGACATGTATTCAATCACCTTTTTTATGTCATGGAAGATTTTTTCTCTCTCCTTCAACTATAATCAACATTTTTGCATTTTGCTGGTATAGTAACCTGGGTGGCATCTATAGTCCTTTAAACTAGGAGTACTTTGCTCCAGTTCTTCTTGCTTTCATAGTTTGCACTGAAAAGTCAAGTTAATTCTGAAGGGTTTCCCCTTATATGTAACTGTTGTTTTTCCCTCTTGTGGCTTTCAGAATTTTGTCTTTGTTTTGGTGTCTAGGTTTTTAACTATGATATGGCATGGAGAGTTTTGATTTCTGATTCTGTCTGTTTGGAGTTCTATGGGCGTGTGCTTCTTGTATTTGTATGGGTTTGTCTTTTTTTTCGTTTGGGGAAATTTTCATCTATTATTCTGTTGAAGATCTGATCAATACCATTTTCTTGGGATTCTTCTCCTTCCTCTATTCCTATGATGTGGAAGTTTGATCTTTTCATAGTGTCCCACATTTCCTGATTGTTCCACTTTTGTATAATTTAAAATTTTTCATAATCTTTACTTGAGCTTTTTAGTTGTTCTGCATTATCTTCCAGGCTTCCTCCATTCTACTTCTGAGGCTTTTTCCCTCCTTCCTTTCCTCTTGATTGAATGAGTGTTTGATTTCCTTTTTTATTTCATCCTGTGATTTCTTTAGTATTTCCACTTCCTTTTGGAGTTTCTCAATCTGTTCCTGTGGGTCCTTGCTTCACTGGTTGGTTACCTTTTTTATTTCAACATGGGATCTTTACAATGTTTCCATTTCCTTCTGGAGTTTGTCATTCTCTACTTCTAGCTCCTTGTTGAGTTTTTCATTTTCTCTCCTTAGTTCTCTGACTTGTTCTTTATATTCTTTGGTTTCTTTGAATATGTCTCAATTGTTCTTATGATCTGTGTATTGGGCTACTTCCAGGGAGATTTCACCATAGGAATCTCCCATATAGTTGGTAGAGCTTGGTGGGGAATTATTCTGTGCTTTTCCCATGTTGTTCCTTCATTGTGCCCTTGGCATGTGGGTTTCTTTCTGTTTGTATTCTGATGTGAATCCCAAATGTTTCTTCACTGTGTTGAAGGCTTGCTTTGCTTGCCTCCTTCAGATGCCTTTGTTTTGTTTTGTTTTTTTTCCTCCTTGTTTATGGAGTGTTGACCTGTCTAGGTTTTAGGCTTTCAATTTTGGTTATATACTGGAAGTCTAACTCACTCTTCCCTTTCTATTCTGAAGGGTCTCCAAAAAATCCAGTAGGGAAAAACCCAGTCAGTACCCTGCTGAGCACTGTGCTCACTCTGCTTCCTGCCAGTCAGTTTCTCTAGGTTGTTTCTAGGGTTTGGTGATGGCCTTGCCTTGCACCCCAGAATCACTATTGTGGTCACGCTTGGACACTCCCTCAGCAATTCCATTTGGTGGGGGTGGGGGAGATATATGCCTTGTACTCTATGCTTCAGGTGGTCCTGGTAAATCCCCTGATCTAAACTCTGTGCACTCAAATCTCACAGTGGCAACAGGCCCACCTTTTATTTTTAATTTTTTAAAATTTATTTTCAATTGTGTATGAATATATTGTCTGCATGTAGGTTGGTGCACCTGTTTCATGCAATGCCGTGGAGGTCAGAAGAGGATGTAGGATTCCCCTGGAACTGGAGTTAAAGAAGGTTTTCAGCCACCATGTGTGTACTGGGGATCGAACCCAGGTCCTCTGCAAGAGCAGTTGTTGCTCTTAACTGCTAGACTATCTCTCCAGCCCAACAGGCCCACCTTTTATACCAGCTAGCAGGGTGACTCCACTCCCACAGCCACACAAGACAATGATTCAATTATCCAACAATCTGCCTGGCTGAAGCATCAGGCCCCTACCTGTGCTTCAGGTGGTCCTGAGAAATCCCCTGATCTAAGCTCTGTGCACTCAAGTCCAGAGCACTATATTTACATCACCTCTACCTCTCTCTCCACTGCAAGTCCTCCATTTGTCATTCCTACTCACTCTCAGCTTTGTAACCCCTTCTTATTTCTACACACACAGACACACACACACACACACACTATACATGATATGCTATAATCATTTGCTGGTGATCCTATGTACTTACTGTTGCTTCACGTCAACTATAAAGGTAGATAATAAGCTTTTGAACAATTATATTAAATGAACTCTTGCAATTAAAGAAATGCAATAGGTGTATAAAAAATTCCAATGAATTATTGGAAATGTGCTGAGTTACTTTTTAACCATGTAGGCCTTCATTGGCTGTATTAGTCACTTTTCTGTTGCTGTGATAAAAATACCATGACCAAAGGAACTTATAAAAGGAAGAGTTTATTTGAACTTACGATTGACGGTTCCAGGGAATTAGAGACCATTGTGGAGGGAGGCATGTTGGCTGGAGCTGGAGCAGCAAGCCAAGGGTCACATCTCACAATGAGCACAGGAAGCAGAGAGAGCGACTGGAGACTGCAAGGTTTGTTAAACTCACTAAGCCTGCCCCCAGCGACATACTTCCTCTAGCATGGCCACACCTTCTAAGACCTCCAAAAACAGTGCCACCAACTGGAGACAAAATGTCTAAATACTTAAAGCCTATGGGGGACACTCATTCAAACCACCACATTCCACTCCCTGGCCCCCATAGGCTCCTGACCATATCAAAAGTCTACAGTCCAAATTCTCTTCTGAGACTCAGGCCAATCTCTTAACTGTAAGCTCCTGTAAAATCAAAAGGCAAATTACAAACTCCCAATGTACAGTGGAACTGAATACACATTCCCATTCCAAAAGGAGGAATAGAGGCATAGTGAGGAAATACTGGACCAAAACTAGACTAAAAACCAGCAGGGCAAACTCCAAGTCCAGTAGCTCCATGTGCAACTTCTGGGACTTGACTTCCAAAGGGCTTAGATGGCTCAGCTCTTCCAGCTTTGCTTGCAACATATATCTCTTTCTTAGGCTGTATGCAGCTCTCCTTGGCAAATATCTCACAGGTCTGGCATCTTGAATGTCTTCTTGGGGTCTCCGCTGCCAACCAGGCTTCATACTCACAGCTTCACGCAGTGGCCTATCACGGCCTTCTTTATTCAGGGACACCCCTGCTGTACTCTTCCTGGCCTCTTTGGCTCTCTGAAACCGTGGAGGAAGAGCTGATGACCCCTTCACTCTTGCAAACTTCATGTCTCTAAAGCCAGCACCACGTGAATGAAATTGCCGAATCTGGCTGCAAGTTCGGGCCAGACCCTGGCCCATTTCAACCACATTTGCTACTTTTCTCTGCCCTGGACTTGCTGGAGGATTAGCTGGGTGTGGTCTTGCCCTGAAGGTACTGATTCTTTTGTTTACTTGTAAATCTCGAAGCCCTTCCTTAATCACTTTAAACTCCTTATCAAAAGGAAACTCTCCTTCACAAGCCTTGGCCCCACCTTTAATCTTCCTAGTGCAGTTTTCAGATCCAACCTCTCCTTCACATGCCTTGGCCCCACCTTTAATCTTCCTAGTGCAGTTATCAGATCCAAACTGTACATTTTGCATTTCTTTCTGCCCCATCTGCTCTTTTTCACTGTAGATCTGTATAATATTCACCATTAAAAGCCACGCCACCATTTCTACATTAGGCTGTCTTGAAATATCCTCTGCCAAAGACATTAGTCCATTGCTTTTCAACTTAGCATCAGGCAAGCATTTGGGCTGTGGGCAAACTGCTGCCAGACTCTTTATCAAAATATCCCAGTTGCTGCCTAAGTCTTTATTTTCCTCTGGAACTACATTTTTTGCAGCAATGCTTTCTTCCAGGCTTCTACTAGAATGGCCCCTTAAGCTCTGCTTACAGTAGTCAACAGCTTTTCTAGCCCAAAGTTCAAAAGTCTTACACATTTCTCCAAACATCCACATGGTCAGGTTCTTCACAGCCAACAGCCCACTCTCTGGTACCAAATAACTGTATTAGTCACTTTTCTGTTGCTGTGATAAAACACCATGACCAAAGGAACTTATAAAAGGAAGAGTTTATTTGAGCTTACGATTGACGGTCCCACGGAATTAGAGACCATTGCGGTGGGAGGCATGGTGGCTGGAGCTGGAGCAGCAAGCCAAGGGTCACATCTCGCAATGAGCACAGGAAGCAGAGAGAGCGACTGGAGACTGCAAGGTTTGTTAAAATCACTAAGCCTGCCCCCAGTGACATACTTCCTCTAGGACGGCCCACACCTTCTAAGACCTCCAAGAACAGTGCCACCAACTGGAGACAAAATGTCTGAATACTTAAAGCCTATGGGGGACACTCATTCAAACCACCACAATTGGTTAAGGAGAAGATACAAAATAAGTACCTATGATTCTCCATTGGCTACAAAGGCCACACTTTCATAAGGTAAGAAGACAAGTCTAAGGTCACACAGTAAGAACTCATTTGAGACCCTAACCTCAGTATTTCAAGCATATTTCAATGTGTATGTGAAGAGGGAAAACACATGTTCCTGTTGTTTGGGAATAATTTGTTGCCCTTTTGAAAACAGTATGGAAGAAAAGTTGAGTTTTCATGCCAACTTTGGACAGCTTTGTTGAGAGCTATGTTCATGGGAAGGCTGCAGAAAATGGTCGTCTTTACATGAGAGGAGCTGAAAGAACCCTGAAGACACCTCCTTTCTCTGAACTACGTACGGAAGATTCTAAGTTCACTATCTCAGAAATCATGTTTAGCCTGCTCCTGAGGGCTTACAAGGAAAAGCATCACAATAGCCTGAACATAATCTTAGAAAACTAACAAGGGTTTATTTTACATGAAAGTTGAGTTTGTATAAACAGAGCTTATAGCTGTGCCATTTGCTTTGTTCTATTTCAGATGCGTCTCTTTGCCAGGAGCTGTTATGGCTCACTCTCTTTAAAAGCGTACAACACAAAATTGTCTGATAAAATTACCTCTTAATGCTCAAGAAGAGCTTTTCATTTTGTTTTTTTACACATAAGTTCTCAAAAGTTGTGGTATACAGACAGGTATGGCTTGTAGAGGGAATAGGACAAGTATTAGGATGCAAATTACCTAAGAAAATCTCCCAAAAATCAGCACTATTGTCATATTAATACTTGAAGAAAAATTAAAAAGAGGAAACACCAGGCGTGGTAGCACATGTCTTTAACCTTAGCACTTGGGAGGCAAAGGCAGGTAGATCTCTATGAGTTCAAAGCCAGCCTGGTCTACAGAGTGATCTCCAGGCCAGCTGGGACTAAAGGGAGACCCTGTCTCAAAAAAAAAAAAAGAAACAAAGGGGACGGATGAAGCCATAATTACATAGATTTCATGTTTCACATCTCCTGTTATGTGTTCCATTTAAGCACCATCCCTTAGGATTTTGCATTTACACCAAACCAATATTGGAGTTACTGAATAAAATAAAACAGAAGATTTGATTTCTGCATATAAGAATCTTATAAACATTTCACAATGACAAATAATAATTTGTTTTTTGCAATCCATATGACATATATTTGTAAAGTAATTGGACCATCTATCAGCCTGGATTAAGTGAAATTATGCATTTTTAAAAATCTGAGTTTATGAATATGGGCAGAATGTTAATTAAAGTTATTTATGGATGGGAAAACACTCCACAAGATCCAAACAGCAACAAATCAGTTGAATGAATACTTTATATTTCCTCTTTCCATGTTTAGCATGGAACTTCAATAAGCAAGATTAATTTCATTATTTTGTTTTTTTGCTAGAGTGGACTAATTTACTTGGCCATAACAAATGTGTGTGTATGTATGTATAATTTACAAATTTCAGTAATTAATTATTCTTTAAAAGTTGAATGTAAATTCATCTACATAGTTAAGAAATACATTTAGAGAAATATGACTGTAGCAAAATATTCTCAACTTGAGAAAATATGTCATTTCTTATGATAATGAATAGAGTAATAAAAGTAAATTAAAATTCTGCAAATTATTCTGTCGCACTTGAACACTGGTGTTACTCCATAAGTTTGTGTCTCTTTCAGTTATAAAACAAAATTTCAAGCAATTTGAAATCAGGTAACATGTTTCAATTAACTTCTAATACTCCATATTCCCTAACTCAGAACTTCTGATGATGTAAGGTAAAATATATTTATGGATTTATTTGTATCTATAACTTTATTTTTTTATATTTTTATTATATATATTTTTCTACAAGATTATGTTACTAATCAAATCTAGACCCGTGTCTCCACCTTATCCCCCCACCCTGCCAGAGCTCATGCATTCTGCCAAACATGCTTTTCATCTCTTTCTCAGTCTTTCTCAAAATTCTCCATGTGGAAGTTGACTGTTTTGAGCAGAAGTTCACTGTTTCAGTCAGTTCTTTGATGTAGTCCTTTCTGTTGTTGTTGTTTCCAATATGCATCACTCCCAACTACTTGGACAAAAGCTCAAAGGGCCATGCACAAGAAATACTTACAACTAGGTAATTGGCACTAGCATCCACAGGTGAGGGATACCATTCATCGTTTGTTTTTCTGGGACTGTGTTACTTCATTCAGCATGATATCTTCTAGCTCCAGCCATATTCCTGCAAAGCTCATGATGTCATCTTTCTTTACTGTTGCACAGAACTCCATTGTGTAGATGTATCACATTTTCTCTATCCACTTGTCAGTTGAGGGGCATTTGGGCTGGTTCCAGCTCCTTGCTATTGTGAAGAGAGTTGCAATAAACGTGGCTGTGCATGTATCTCTGCGGTGGGATGAGTCTTGTGGGTACATGCCCAGGAGTGGTATGGCTGGGTCAGGTGGCAAGTTCATTCCAAGTCTTCCAAAGGTTCTCCACACTGCTTTCCATAGTGGCTGCACGAGTTTACATTCCCACCAGCAGAGGATGAGTGTTCCCATTTCCCCACAACCTCTCCTGCACTTGGTATGTATCTATAACTTTAAAATAGCATAGGAGTCCATTTACTGCTATAACAATTCAGAAAGCTAATTATTCCACCTGAATCTCCAAGCAGGATGGTGAAAGCAGTTGAAGGCATCATCTAAATTGTAAGTGAAACTCTCATATAAGTGAATGAGCAAGTTTTCTTGACCTGTGAGTTTTTCGAAAACCTGCAAATAGTTGCTCTGCTGAAAACATGGATCATTTGCCATACTGGAAAATGTTGTTTCTGTCTTGGATTAAACAACTTGAAAAGTTATTGAGCTTTTATACATCTCATATAATAGTTCTTAATCAAATTTAGGCCTGCCCCATCCATACCTCTTCAACTCCCCACCAGACCTCAGATGTTCCCTCATAAATTGTAAGTCTTATCCAGTGGACCATTTGTACCCAGATGTCCTTCAATTCAAATTCATCCACTGTAATCTAGTCAGCCTATCTAGAGATTTTTTTATTGATGCTTTGTGTATTTCATACATCATTTTCCAATTCCATTCAGGCATATTTCCCTTTCCCTTCCCCCCACCCCACCCCACACCACCCCAGCTCATGTATTCTGCCAAACATGTTTTTCATCTTTTTCTCAGTCTTTCTCAAAATTCTCCATGTGGAAGTTGAGTAGAAGTTCACCGTTTTAGTCAGTTCTTTGACTCAGTCTTTTCTGTTGTTGTTGTTACTGTTGTTGTTCTTTCCAATATGCATCACTCCCAACTACTTGGACAAGAGCTCAAGGGGCAGTGCACAAGAAATACAACTAGGTAATTGGCGCTAGCATCCACAGATTAGGGATACCATGCGTTGTCTGTTTTTCTGGGGCTGTATTACTTCACTTAATATAATATTTTCTAGTTCCATCCATTTACCTGCAAATTTCATGATGTCATCTTTCTTTCCTGCTGCATAGAACTCCACTGTGTAGATGTACCACATTTTCTCTATCCACTCGTCAGTTTTAGGGGCACTTGGGTTGGTTCCAGCTTTTTGCTATTGTGAAGAGAGCTGCAATAAACATGTCTGTGCATGTATCTCTGTGGTAAGATGATCCTGTGGGTATATACCCAGGAGTGGTATGACTGAGTCAGGTGGTAAGCTCATTTTGAGTCTTCCAATGGTTCTCCACACTGCTTTCCATAGTGGCTGTACAAGTTTACATTCCCACCAGCAGTGGATGGGATGAGTGTTCCCCTTTCCCCACAACCTCCCCAGCACTTGATATCATTTGTTTTCTTGATCCGAGCCAGTCTTATTGGAGTGAGATGATATCTTAAAGAGGTTTTAATTTGCATTTCCTTAATTATTAGCAACGTTGAACATTTTTTAAGATGTTTCTCAGCCATCTCTAATTCCTCACTTGTGAAGTCTCTGTTCAGCTCTTTGCTCCATCTATTGAGTGGGTCATTTATTTTCTTTCTTCTTTGTTTTTTTGAGTAGTTTATATACTCTGGAAATCAATGCTTTGTCAGATGTATCTGCAGTGAAGGTTTCCTCCCACTCTTGTGTGTTTTCACTTCCTTGATTGTTTCTTTTGATGTACAGAAGCTTTTGAGTTTAATGAGGTCCTGTTTGTCAATTGTTGATCTTATTTCTTGGGGAGCTGCTGTCTGATTTAGGAAGTCTTTTCCTACGCCTGTGTCGTGTAGGTTGCTGCCAACGTTTTCTTCTATCACCTTCAGGGTTTTGGGTTTCATGTTGAGGTCTTTGATCCATCTGGAGTTGACTTTTGTACAGGGCGAGAGGTAGGGGTTTAACTTTATTTTCTACAAGTGGTGATCCAGTTTTGCCAACACCACTTGCTGAAGAAGCTGTCTTTCCTCCATTGTGTCTTCTTGGCCCCCTTGTCAAATATGAGGTGGCTGAAATTCTTTGTGCTCAAGTTTGCATCTTCAGTTTTGTTTCATTGGTCAANGTTCCAGGGAATCAGACTCCATTGTGGTGGGAAGCATGGTGGCTGGGGCTGGAGCAGCAAGCCGAGGCTCACATCTCTCAATGAGCACAGGAAGCAGAGAGAGAGACTGGAGACCACAAGGCTTGTTAAATTCACTAAGCCTGCCCCCAGTGACATACTTCCTCCAGCACGTCCACACCTTCTAAGACCTCCAAGAACAATGCCACCAACTGGAGACAAAATGTCTGAATACTTGAAGCCTATGGAGGACACTCATTCAAACCACCACAGTCCACAAGCTGGGTATCTCAATAGTCCCTATCTGACATTGAAGGTTTGGAGGATTCTTGGAGAGACACGAGTCCTCAGTCCATACTGGAAGGATAAAAAGTTCCATATCTTTGAGGCATGCCAAAAGCAGTGGCAGCCACAGAGTAGATGCACTTGCCAGTAAGAATTGAAGACAGGCCAAACAACAGTACTCTCTCTTTTTCTTTTTGTCTTTTATTTTTTTTTTGGGGGGGGTCTTTTCCAGACAGGATCTCCCTGTAGCCCCAGCTGTCCTGGAACTCACTCTGTAGACCAGGCTGGCCTTGAACTCACAAAGATCCACCTGCCTCTGCATCCCAAGTGCTAGGATTAAAGGCATGCACCACCATGCCCGGCTTTTCTTTTTGTCTTTTTACTAAGATCTCAAGTTCTATGTCTGCAGTACAGTTTCTCTAGTATTACTGATCATTTATATCTGGATGGACTTTCCTTTTGGATGCTTAAGCCCAGATTAACCAAGGTTTTTGTTTTCTCAATGTTAGTTGAGGATCTGGTCCTCAGGGGTCTCTTGGGGTTTTTTGTGGGGGAGGAAGGGGGGAGCACTTTGCTCCTTTCAGCTTCTCATTTACCAGTTCCATCAACTCGAGGACAAAATCAGGTCTTGCTAGACTAGGCTTCCTTCTTTTTCTGAAGCATGAGCAGACTTTCCTCTCTATAGACTAGACACTTGGCTGAAGTCCCACTAGAGGCTCTCCAAGACCTCCCTGAACAGGAAGACTGGTGACCCACATTTGCAGGACATTTCAAGAGATGCCCCCATGTGTAATCCCCTAAGAGTTGGTTGACCTCTGAGGGTAAGGAACAAAGCTATCCTTTATGTCCCTCAGCCAAATTGGTATGGGCATTAAGTATGGTCGTTAAGCACCCAGTAAGGCTAAGTTGCACCAGCCTATTATATTGCACCTATATTAAAATTGTGTCCTTTGGAAAAAAAAAACTGTATGCTATTTCCATATCATATTTCTTGATTCCCATCTTGACATTTTAATCCCATAATCCTCTAAAAGATGCACACATATCCTCTATCATGTATCAAAAACCCAAGGTCTAAAAACAAATGTTAGGTCAGCTCTAGAACCTGTTTAGGGATTTACAATGCAAGAGCAGTTTGTCTTACAACTAGGTACTTGGCACTAGCATCCACAGATGAGGGATACTGTTATAAGGCATACTCTTCCTCACCCAATAGTAATCAGTCTCCAATAATTCCCAGTCTAAAGACAGCCCACTAGAGACTCATTTCTCCCACTCCAGTCTGCACCCTTGTTGTATTTAGTTGCCATGGGTCCTGTGCTAGATGCCACCATCACCACAACTTCACATGTACCAGCCTCTGCTTCCCTATGTGCATGAACCAGTCTTGGCTTTTACAAACTTTCTGCCCCTGAGCCTTGGGTGAGCTTTCTGTATGCACCACACTCTGTTGTATAAGAAAGCTTCACTGGTGAGAGTTGATGGATGCTCTAGTTTTCTCCCTACTCATTCCACTATGTTTCATGAGCCTTAGGTGTAGACATTCAACAGTATATGTATCACTGAGGGTTGGGCATCTCTCAGAAGTATATTCTCTGTGTCTGACCAGTTTTGGATTCTGTAATAGCCTCCATATGTTGCAAAAAGAAGTTTCCTTGATGAGTGGTGTCCACGATATTTGTCTTTAAATGTAAGGATCCATGTTTATCATATAGTATGAAATTTCATTTATCTAGAAATATGCCAGAGATAGGTTTTCTCTAGGTCTATGACCTCTCCAGCCATGTATATTTGATTCAACTTTGTTTACAGTGCCACACATGAGTTCATTTCTATTGAGAGGGCTTTTAAGTCCAATAAGATAGCTGTTATTTACTGTCTCCTAGGTAACAGTGCCACTACTGCACCAGTAGAGGTAGCTTGCTGTGCCAGTAGTTATGCTGATTAGGCTTTAGGGCTGGATTTGACCATTGATTGATTCTCTCCCTTATCAGTTTGCATATTTGCATCTAGAATTATGAGAGTTAAACTTCAGGTAGAAGGCTTCCAGGTCAGTGTCTGCTCCGTTGTTCTAAGTCTTATATTTGAAGCATGGAACACAGTACCAGAAAGGAGAGACCTCCCTTTGAGTGGTTGGTGAGTGTGGCCCAAGAGACTCCCCAAATAACACAAACCCTATTGCTGATATGCTTTTTTATTATTTTTTAGGGGGTTCACAATATAAGAGCACAGTTGTTTTCAGATCATATTGACGTTGCTCAGTTTGCCATACAATTATGTAATTGGTGTTAGCATCCACAGATGAGGAATACCATTCATCGTTTGTTTTTCTGGGACTATGTTACTTCACTCAGCATGATATCTTCTAGTTCCATCCATTTACCTGCAAAGCTCCTGATGTCATCTTTCTTTACTGCTGCATAGAACTCCATTGTGTAGATGTACCACATTTTCTCTATCCACTCGTCAGTTGAGGGGCACTTGGGTTGGTTCCAGCTCCTTACTATTGTGAAGTGAGCTGCAATAAACATGGCTGTGCATGTATCTCTGTGGTAAGATGAGTCTTGTGGGTACATGCCCAGGAGTGGTATGGCTGGGTCGCGTGGCAAGTTCATTCCAACTCTTCCAAGGGTTCACCACACTGCTTTCCATGATATGCTTTTTTTTATGAAGTCTTTGCCATTGTCTCACACTAGATGATAATTTTTAATTAGGTGCTTTCGATGTAACTGTTTTCAACAAACACAAATATTCTGGGGTAATTACCCAATTCTTTTTTGAGACAGAGTCTCTCTGTAGCTCCAACTGGCCTGGAGCTTGCTCTGTAGACCAGGCTGGCCTTGAACTCACAGAGATCCTCCTACCTCTGCCTCTGGAGTGCTGGGATTAAAGGTGTGCGCCACCACGCCCAGCTGTTATTACCCATTTCACACACACACACACACACACACACACACACACACACACACACACACACACATCCTGAACATAAACCTCACATCTCTCATGTTTCCAGGTCTTTCCTCTGAGTAATAAAATTCCTGGACACTGAAAGAGCTCAAAAAATAACAGTCAAATTAATGACTACACAGAAGGAAATAGGCAGTGTAAAAGGTAAAGGTCTCATGTCTATGATTCTCAAACATTTTATAAACAGTGCTAGGCTGAGGAGATGCCTCAGCAGGTGAAGGAGCAAAGGAGCTTGCTACTGAGCCTGATGACGATGACGAGCTTGATTCCCAAGACACACACTGTGGACCAAGAAACCTTACTTACTCTTGCAAGTGTTCCCCTGACTTTGACATGTGTGCCATGCCATGTGCACATATATACATACACACATATATGTACAAACATATACACACAAATATATGTAATTGAAAAATTAAAATAAATAAACAATGACAAAGAAAACATTAAAAATAGTAAAAATTCAAGTGAACTGTATAGAATGGTCTCTTTTGTAAAAAAAGGAAATCTAAGAGCATTAAAAATCACTGAAGGTTGGGGCTGGAGAGATGGCCTAGCAGTTAAGAGCACCGACAGCTCTTGCAGAGGACCCGGGTTCGATCCCCAGCACCCACATGGTGGCTGAGAACCGTCTGCAACTCCAATTCCAGGAGAACTCCAGTTCCAGGGGAATCTGACACCCTCTTCTGACCTCCGCGGCATTGCACGACAGGAGCGCACAGACCTACATGCAGACAGTACATTCATACACATAAAAAAGAAATAAAAAATTTAAAGAAATGCTGAAAAAATCGCTGAAGGTTTTATCCATAGAATTACAATTTTCTGCTTTTTACCTAGCAATTGACTACAATTTTATATTAAATTTACTCTTATTATTTATTAGACAATATATACAGTTAAGAGTTCAGCCAGGCGTGGTGGCGCACGCCTTTAATCCTAGCACTCGGGAAGCAGAGGCAGGCGGATCTTTGTGAGTTCAAGGCCAGCCTGGTCTACAGAGTGAGTTCCAGGACAACTGGGGCTACAGGGAGACCCTGTCTCGAAAAGACAAAAAAAAAAAAAAAAGAGTTAATGATATTTACAAGTCATAGGGGAAAAATCTGCTATTGGGAGACATCTGTTTGTAATTATTTTAAATATTTATTGACATGTTATCAAAGTTTTAATTTAGACATTATTACTGAATTCCTAACAGATGTGGAAAAAATACAAAAGTTCTTTCAGGGAGAAAGGTACAGAGCCTGTAAAGTGCTCAAATGCTTATTGCAAAGCTTGAGAAACTAAGTTCAATTTCCAGGACTCACATGGTAGAAGAAAAGAATTGACTCTTCCAAGTTGTGCTCTGACCTTCACAAACACACACACGTGCATGCATACACACACACACACACACACACATACACATACATGCACACACCCCACACATGAAATAAAATTTAATAAATATAATACAAAGGTATACAATTAGAAATGTGATACTTTTAGATATTTTATTATTTCTTGTTTTATGTGTATTAGTATATTGTCTACCTGTCTGTAGGTGCACCTGTTTCATGCAATGCCTGGAGAGGTCAGAAGAGGGCATCAGATCCCCTGGAATTGGAGATATGGACAGTTTTACCCACCACAATTGGGTACTGGGAACCAAACCTGGGTCCTCTGCAAGAACAGGCTGTGCTCTTAACCTCTGAGCCATCTCTCCAGCCCTGAGAAATATGATACTGTTTTTAAGCTTTTAGGCCTAGGCCTTAAATATTTTATTTTGTGATAATTAGAAAGCTTAATTTATGGTTTCAATCTAAGCAAACATCTATAAAAAGGGCTAGAAAAAGAAGTTAAAGTTATCAAATAAAATTAAATAGACTTTTCCAAGAGACAGTCTTCTCACTTTAGTTTGATACACACACACACACACACACACACACACAGAGGCAGATACATGATTATCAACTTTTTATTTTTCTTCTTTTCATATGTATGTGCATGCGTGTTTGTATTTGTAAGTGCACATACACATAAGCACACATGTTGATGTCTGTGGATCTAAATCACTCTCTACCTTGAGCCAAGGTCGCTCAATAAATAATAGAAAATAGTGAAAAAACTATCATTATCACTAGAACCTAAAATTCTTCCACTATTATTCTTGAATGGAAACAGATCTTTAAAATTGCCAGTGTTTTTATATGGATTATTTCTTTTGTCCTGAAATGAAGCCCTGCGGAGTAGTTCAGGCCATGCTTTAAACTTCTCTTGGTAGCAAGACTCATGATTTTCCTGCCACAGTGGCTGAGTGCTGCTATCAGAGAAATTCTATAACCATGCCTGATACAGCTTTCTTGTTCTATCACCTTACTTTTGTAATTCGTAAATGACTCATGAAGCTGTCAATGAATCTGCTATAAGCATGTTATTCTGACTGGATTACATGCCAGGTTACAATTAATTATAGCCTATTGTCTCACAATCTCCCATGATTTGCATTTGGTTCTAATTTCTGTATTAATATATGAATTTGACTCTACACTAAATAGAAATCAAATTTTCAGAATGTAAGGTATGCGTAATACGCTCTTAGAGTCATCGTAGACATTGCCTCGTTTAAATAGAGGTTTTCTGTCAAACAGTTGGGTGTCAATAAAGGTACTGCTTATCCCTTTGAAAGAAAAATAAAGCTAAGAGTAGAATCATGAACATCAGACTCTGGAATAGAAGGGATGTATGGATGAAACTGATCATTGAATACCAAGTTTCAGTTACATGGAGTGTGATGCTTTGGTGTACAATTTTATAGTAGGATGAATATACATGTAATGTCGCATGCATATCAAAAGGCTCAAATAAAGAACTGTGGGAAAGAAAGAAGAAATTTAACCACTAAGAAATTATACATGTTTAATGGCATAGACATGTTGAGTGGATTTAAGCTTTAAACAGTGCATACACACATGAAGCATCATGTGGCCCTTATAATATGTGCAAATTTATCTTTGTATACATCAGCCAAATTTAATTAAAAATAAACTGAGAGCAAGAAATTAAAAAAAAAAAACCCAAGGTGGCAGATATGGCTTGTTTCACTAACCAGTTCACCATATGGATCCTCTGCCTCTGCCGTCCATGGCTGGCAATGCAGCTGAGGGCCATTTATGTCCCAAGGATACGAGCTCCCATCCTCCTGTGCTTCCACCACTGAGTCATCTCCCAGCCCTGTTTTATTTCAAAGTCTGGCATTTCCTCATGAAATCTAAACCTCTAAGTTCATGTGATGGCCAAAATTATGAAAATGTACTTTAGAAAATTTAGTGAAATATGACTAGGATAGGAGAGAGTGATAATTTACAAAGTGTGCAGCTCATCTGCTGGCTAATTCTGATAGACTACACCTACAGCCTGTCAATCAAACCCTTACTTCCTCAAGTTGATTTTGTAACAGCAGCAAGAAAAATAACTAAAACTGAACCGGCTAAAATCAAACCCCTGTTTTCCTCATATTCCATATTAAATCATTTCTTCTGTGTTTTCTAAAAAAAACCAACAGTATGTGCTTTAAATATTGTTTGATACCAATATTGTCTGATTTCTTTTCGTTGGCTTACTTTACTTTGTGCATGCCATCAATCTCTCCCCAAACTCTCCAAAAGAAATTTAAATTAACTCTTAACGTAATCAAAACATACATCGAGCATTAACAGGCTAATTTTTTTTTTTTTCTGTTTGAGACAGGGTCTCACTGTAGCACCAGCTGTCCTGGAACTCACTGTGTAGACCAGGCTGGCCTTGAACTCACAAAGATCTGCCTGCCTCTGCCTCCCAAGTGCTGGGATTACAGGTGTGCTCCACCATACCCTCACTTGTCTCAGGGATTTCTGGATCATATTCTTCTCATCTGATCTGTATTCATTAGCCTACACCTGTGTGTAATCCTGGGTATTATTTCCACAATCCATGTGATGTTACACTATTTCTTTGGCTACCCTGTGCAGGGATTCTGTCTCTTTTGTGAATGTACTACCACTCATCAATAGAACAAGTGTGCCAAGCACTTCTAGGTACAGGATGCACTACAGTGAGTCTTCTTTAGGACTAGTTAGCTGTACTTTCCTTTCTTCATTTTGTTCCTTAACTGGCAGAATAAAGGAAGTACACACTGAATATTATCTTTCATCAGATTTTTAAACTTTTTATTGCATCTTTATTTTGCTGGCACACGGGGTGGGAGAATTTACACATGCCACAGTGCCAGTCTGGCAGTCACAGGACAAATTTTGGGAGCCCTCTTTTTCCACCAGGTGAGTCCTAGAGGTGGAACTTAGGTCACCAGACTTGGCAGGAGGTGCCCTCTTGTTGGGTCTCATCAGACTGCTTTATTTAGTAGAGTATTTTGTTCTTAGCTCTGATATATAGTGAAAAAACTGATAGGAATTTGCATTCAACCCTTATTCACTTATTGTAGTGGCTAGAAGGTGATGCTCTTATGCAGCTTCTGGAATCTCACTTGTAGCTGATGTCTAACATTTCTAATGATGTGTTCATCTCTTCTTCTAACATGCTAGGCATTTGGAAGAAATTTCCTGGCTGGCAACAGCTAGCTTACAGAGCAGTGAGAATTATATAGTATGTGTGAAAATTATTCTTAATTTTGGACAATATTTTTTCAATTTCTATTATTTGGGTATTGGACCTTGGTGGGGGGGGCAGTGAGCACTAATCTTTTTTTTTTCCACTTTTACTAATTATTTTCTGTACTCCTCAATGGTATTATTACTTTTTCCACTATTACTTTTTTTAATTTGAGTTATATTGTAATATCTGTTTCTTCTGAGTTCATCTATGCTTCTTTGTTAATTTGTTTACATTAATGTCCATATAAATATTGGATTTAAACTTTTTATTACATTCAATTACTTATTTGTCTATTTATTGGTGGGGACACCATGGAAAATTTGCAGAGGGCAAAGGATAGCTTGGGGGATCTGCTTCTCTCCTTCCACCATGTGGACTTGGGAATAAAACTTCGATCATCAGACTTGGCAACAAATGCTTTTACTCACTGAGCCATCTCACTGGACAAAGAACTGTCTTTAAATATCTGGTGACCATTGGCTTGCTCCTAGGTCAGAATGAGACATAAAAATGAGATACAGCAGACTTAGTATGCCTTTGGAGTGAACTTGATGTGCATGACCATATTAGCACAAGGTAAGTGAGCCCTTGTCAGCATTCTTGGAACTTTCTAATATCTGGGCACAGTTCCCGGAGAACAGCTTCCTATCCCCTTCCTGAGGTGGAGTGTTGGGGGGAAAGCATTAATGCAGAGAGCATCACTTTGGTAGCTGAAGGAATAAATGGAAATATGTCCATCATTATTCATTATTTAGATTTTTCTATTAATCTACATGTTTCTAATAACGTATGACTTCCTTTGTTGTTCATCTTTGCTACATTTGGCAGAGATTTTTTTTGCCTATAATTAATCAGAGAATAATCATACATATTTCTTTCATGTTGGCTTAAAGAGAAAGACTTGGATACTAACCATTAATAAGAGCAGACACTTGAGATTTTATTTGGGAAACCCATTATATTGGCATTTATTTCAAGATGTTAAACATCACATGGTATTTTTTTTTTACTTTCAGTCTTTCATGCTTGTGATCTACAAGTCCCTTATTTATTTGTCAGTTTCCACAGGTGACTTGGTAGGCATTTCGTTTTTTACTCTTTTTAAAAACATTTTTATTTTATTTTATTTATTTTTTTAGTTTTATCCTTTTTTTTTTTTTTTTGGTATTTTTGAGACAGGGTCTCCCTTTTAGTACCAGCTGTCCTGGAGCTCGCTCTGTAGACCAGGCTGGCCTTGAACCCACAGAGATCCACCTACCTCTGCCTCCCGAGTGCTGGGATTAAAGGCATGTGCCACCACGCCTGGCTTATTTATTTTTTTATGTGTATGACTGTACTGTCTGCATGAAGGTCTGTGCACCCATATCTTGCAATGTCGCAGAGGTCAGAAGAGGGCTCGGATTTCCCTGGAACTGGAGTTAAAGATGGTTCTCAGATGCCATGTGGGTTCTGTGAATCGAGCCTGGGTCCTCTGCAAGAGCAGTCAGCGCTTTTAACCACTAGGCCATCTCTCTAGCCCCAGTTTTTGACTCTTTTGCTGTATTTATGTTTCCCAACTGTTTTCTGTTGTACCAAATGTTGTGGGTATCTTTCATGTACTAATTCTATTTCTATAGGTTGTTTAGAAATGTTTGTTTCCTTTGGGACACCAGAAATGAACAAAGATAATATGAATATTTAATTTATCAAATATATGCCACAGTGCATATATATGTATATATGTGTGTGTGTGTGTGTGTGTGTGTGTGTGTGTGTGTGTTACCTATGCCTGTCTGTCCTCACCATACCTTTCTTTTTGTCATCTAACTAGTGGTTCTAAAGTTGTTCATATGTGAAGGTTTTTCATATTCTGTAAAAATCTGAGTACTATGATTTCATGTACGTGGTCATTTGAATGCACATGTCAAGTCAGCCTTACTGATTCTGTCAATTTGTTCAAGTCACATTTAGCTATGAATTTATGAATATATTTATCTACATATAATATCTCATTTGATATGTCCAGCCCTTCTTTTTCTTCCTTCCCTTAACAGCACTTACACTTCATTCTTTCCTTCTTTGTGTAGAACTGCAGTGGAATTCAATAGCATCAAAGTAAGTGATCCCTCTGTTAATCCAGCAACTGAGTGATAATGGCTAAGCTAAGCCCTTCGTGGCTCTTCTCTTCATTAATATGTTATGAGAGAGAGAGAGAGAGAGAGAGAGAGAGAGAGAGAGAGAGAGAGAGAACCATGGTGAATGAAAGAAAAAAAGAATATCTGGAGACTTCTATGGAATATTTGCCCTCTGGTAAGGGCAAATGAACAAGATTACAGAGTCATTCAGTTCTTGTCACACACAGTAAGTTGAAGCTGTGGCCACCATGATGACAGGAAGAAGGAAAGCCAAAGAACTTACAAAGAAGCTGAATTATAGTCATAATTGGTCTAATAAATCCATACTCTGGGAAGACTAGGCTGTCTATGGGCTGTCATTTAAAATATGTATGTCCATAATAAAAATATAATACCATTAGGGTATTTTATCACCATAAACACAAAATCTAGCCATTATAAGCTGAGCACCATAATAATATTTCGAAAGAACTCCATTAGTGCTGGTGAGATGGCTGAGTGGGTAAAGGCACTTTCCCCAAAGCCTGGTTTAACCAGGCTTTGGGTTACTGATTTTTTAATCCCTAGGATCCATATGGTTGATCCACTCCCACAACTTGTTCTCTGAACCCCAACATACACAATAAATAAATGTAAAAGTTACAATATTAAAAGAAAAAATATATTGCACTCAACTATCTCAACTTTAATCTAAGGCCATGCAACTTTGAATGTCTTGGATTAAAAATTAAAGAAGTTTCATGTTTCATAGATATGCTTACTGATGATCTTAGGAAATATCAATACTGGATCATTCAATGATAAGATGAAAGAAGAAGTGAGGTGGACTTATGCAAAGTACTATTTTCTGAACTTATTAGAATGATGTTCTGCTGCTGTTTTAAAAACTGAGACAGAAAATCCTTGCCTTAGCTGACACATGACAACTGTTAAAATGCCAGATGTCAATTGTTTCATCATTAGGCTTTACTTAATTATCTGTGTTAACTTTAGTAAATTTTCATATCATCCCTGAATGCTGAACAAGTTCTGTGGCTATGAAAAGTGTTGAACTGTTCACTCATCAACGGCTACTCTGATGTGGGAAGAAGGATTAAATAGGAATACACGGCTCTGATCTGTGTGAATCGAAGGCCCACTCCAGGGCTGAGCAGATGGCTCAGTGGATGAGGAGCATGCCATTCAAGTGTAAAGACAGTACTTAAGTTCTCCAACACATACATGAAAACCCAAATGTGTGTGGCAGCCCACCTGAAATCACAGAGCTTGGAAGGCAGAGACCAGGGATCTCTGAGCTAGCTGGTCAGCTAGATTAACCAAATCAACAAGCATTAGGCTCAGTGAGAGACATTGCTGTGCCATTTATAGATCACATTACAGTGATGCTTAAAAATGAGACAGAATGACCCTTAGCATTCTGCACGTTCAACAGACTTAAACTCCTGAGCACCTGTTCCCTCAGAGGTCCCTTCAAACTGTGCTTCTGAACAGGGGTCCCATTCATTCTTTATGTTTATCTTATTATTTTATGTGTGTGAGTCTTTTGCCTGCATATATGTAAGTGTATCTGTGTGTGTAATGCCCATGGAAGCCAAAAAAAGGAACACAGATCTCCAAGAACTAGATCTAGATGATGGCTAACTGTTATGTGGATACTGGGAAATGAACCTGAGTTGTCTGCAAAAACAGCCCATGCTCTTAACAACAGAACCATCTCTCTTACCCCCATTGCTCATTCTTCTCAAACATTCTTTCTGGCAATAAAGGGAGAAGTCGAAATTGGGACCCAGCCTTGTCAGTGATTTTTGTCCTTTGATCGACAGACCTGGATATCACACGCACTCAATTCTTTTCATTGTTTGTAATGAGAAAAGCATCTGCTTTCAGTGTTTTGATATGTAAAGCATGTATACATACATACATAGATACATACATAGATACATAGATACATACATACATACATACATACATACATACATACATACATACACTATATTGGGTGAAGGGCAAGAAGCAATCTTTAGTGATCAGGGTCATATGCCAAGCTCACAAGAGGAATCTGTGGTTCAGTGAGCCTGTTTACAATATAAACAGTAACTTTTTGGTTGAAGGTTAGATAAATGTCTTTAGCTGAGATTGTCTGTACTCTAAAAGTCACTCCTACACACTGCCTCAGGAAATAAAGTGGAGATTGATCTAGGGAGACATCCAGTATTAACTTTCAAGCTTCTACATACCTAGCCACATCACTTGGGCACACACATGTGAACGCACACATACCACATCCACACAAGTAAAAATAATAATAAAATTTGCCATTTCACATGCCAAAGCCTCAGCAGAAATTCAGCAGAAGTGATTTGATGTCCTCCAGATATAGTGGAACATCCAGGCATCCAGCCTCTCAGTACCACTGTATCTTAATAACCCTTGCAGTCTTGCAATAGCACTTGACTCAAGCAAACAACCAGATAAATAGTATTTGTTATGTTTGGGAGCTTGAAATTTTACATGGCTTTATCTGCCACTACAACTAATGTCATGGCCTTAACTTACACCCAAAAAGACAAAAAATAAAGACAAAAAAGAGTGATGTACTGCTCTGATTTTTGCTATGTAAATTTTGCTTTCCAGAAGTGTTGTTTATAGAAGGATCCTAACACAAATACATAGTCTCTATTATCTTTTCAAAGGAACAAAGCTTCATGAAGAACTAAGCTTCCCAAAGGGTTTAGGAAGAGGGATAATTCTATATATTTCTCCAATAGCAATAATGTTTATTCACCATAAAGCAATTCACAGGGACATCCTTTATAAGGATTTTCCACATTTATGGGATTTTTCTATCCTTAGTCTGCTAAGAGAAGAGAGAAGACTCTTGTCCTACATGAACTTATCAGCCAATGAAACAGGTGCATATGTCATACCTCTGCAGAGCCTTCAATCAGCATTGACAACAGAATATACATGTTGATGGGAAAAATTAATTTTATGTTAAAGCTATTTTAATGGTCTAGCTGAAATTCAATTATAACCTAAAGAGTTTTCTGCTTTACTTTTCCACATATTCCTTACTGACTCTCTGATCGTCTGTTTATTAAAGGACATCATGGCTTGGTTACTGGGTGACAAAACTTTCTGCCAAGGACTAGGTTATGGCAGTATAGAGGTTCACACAGCATTTGTAGACGTGATAATTATTTTTTGAAAGTAGTGAATTGAGTGTTGCAGTATTTTATGTGAGCCTAGGAAGGCTTCCTGAAGAGAGGGGAGTAGAAGGAACTAGAAAGAGCCAGGAAGCATAGCAGATGCTTCTCCAAAATACTCTCCACTGTAGTTTAGGTCCCAGAGACCAAACTGGTTTTGATGTTTCCCTCAGCTAGATTAACACTTAAGAAGGTTGTTCCTGATTGTTAGGCACTGACTTCTTTTTGCTTAGAACATTTTTGTCCTTTTAATGATGGTGGGTGTTCTGAAACCACTTACCAGGTTTATAACTCACAGAAGACTTTCCCAAAGACATTTACAACAACTTCTTAAAATGTAGTCATCAAGAATAAATATTAACAATTAGTTGGTCTCATGGAAATGGAGTGATTAGAATGGTGGGTACCAGAGGGCAGAGAGAAAAGCACAGGGGAGAATGGGAGGAAGATAATTAATAGCTGCTAAGTTACAGTCAGGACAAGACATTCAGGTGTGTTGCTGTACAGTAACTAAGTCGGTCAGACATGTTCTTAAGAATGACTAAGATGCAAAACAGTCTACTTTCTCTGGAGCTGTTGTCTTGGACTCTGGTCAATTCTGGCTATTTCCTTTCATGGGCTGACAGTTTGTCCAGGAATAACCGTTCGTCCTACTAATGAAGCACACGCAATGGGGGGGGGGAATATGCCTGAACTGAATTGGAAAATGATGTATGAAATACACAAAGCATCAATACAAAAAAAAAAAAAAAAGAATGACTAAGAGGGAGGAAAGTGTTCTCTTGGGTTTTTGGTTTCAAAGGATTAGGTCCAGGCCATCTGGCCCCATTGTGTCTAGAGTGTTATGAACTGAACAGTATGGCATGTTGTTATACTGTTCAGTTTTTCTCTACCACAGGTAATCCATGCTGTGTCAACACATGGATTACCTGTGGTAGAGAAAAAAGAGAGTGATTCAGAAAGATGTCAACAAGAGATACAGCCCCTAAGTACAGATCTTCCAATGACCTATTTTCTATAGTTAGGTCACAACTTCTAAGGTTTCCAGAACTTTCAAATAAGTCCACAAGCTGGGAACCAATATTCAACATGTCGCCTGAGACATTCATACAACAGAATAGTGACTCGACATGAAGAAAGCATACCCTAAGTTCCTAAAAGTGACAAGAAAGAATTTTTAATTTTTCAGCATAAAAATATGATAAATGTTTGAATGGCTAGAATCATTTAAACCAGTTAAAATATTTTTCAATGTTTTGTCGAATTTCTGTGTATTTCCTACAGAACATCTCGGTCAATCTTAATCATCTTTATAGCTCCCTCCCTACCAGCAACCTCCCACAGCCTTCCCAGTGGACTCCGTACATTCTCTCATTTGTGTTAAGGCCCTATTGTGTCAAGTTAGTGTCGCCAAACATTCCTCAGTGAAGTTCATCTATAGAGGTCTAATCAGCTTATCTAGAGTCCCTTGGTTTAAGAAAACCAGCTCTTCCTCGCCCAACAATAATCAGCGGTCAATATTTCTTAAATTAAGATTGGTATCTGCTGTCCATTTTCTCAGGTCTATGCTGTGTTTTTGTCAGCTTAAGTTTGCATGGGTCTTGTGCATGCTGACATCATTGCTACAAGTTCATATAAGCAAGGTCGCAGGAAACCATATAATTTGTGTACATATACAAAACTACCACATGATATAGCATTAACGTGAACAATGTCCATGTTTTTATACATTGGTTTCAAAGATAAATAGAAGAAAATGGAAGATACTGCCCTTATTTCCCAGTCTATGTCAAAGACTAAGAACATAACTCTTATAAGGAGATATTCCTGTTACAGTTGTCTAGACCTCTAGCACAGTAGTCATGAATAAAGTTCTGCTTGCTTATTCAGCTCTATATGGTATACTTTTCTTTTGTGTTAGTAGGTATGGGTTGTAAAGATAGCACTATTTTGAAATATTAAAGCCAAGGTTCAGGTCAGGTCATATGATTGACAACAAAGCTAACATCTAACAGCAGCTCAAGCTGGCCTTGAACTCAGTATGTTCTGGACTTCAGTTTGTTGAACTATAAAAGGAGTATAAAAAGGCATATTTGGGGGCTGGAGAGATGGTTCAGCAGTTAAGAGCACTTCTTGCTTTTACAGAAGACTAGAGCTCTAATCCTAGCACTCACATGAGGTCCAGGTGAACCAATACCTTTTTCTGACCTTTGAGGATACACACACACACACACGCACACACACACACACACACAAATCCTCTTCTCCATAGGGTATAATCTTACGTGATATAAAACATCATGTAAACCATTTCAGTGTTAGCTCATGAGACTGTTATATTGTCCTCTGCCACCAGTATAGTTGAGACTACAACATAAGAGTAAGGTGAGGGCTCTGGAATTAGAGTGGACTGTTGCAAGCTCTATGACCTCCCTTTGCACCAGAACTGCAAACTACATAATAGCAAGACTTTCTAGGCTTGCAAATATTTAGAAAATAGTTGTGCCTTTAAGAGAGGCTCTGGTAATTAATATATGAGCTACAATATATATTAGGTATGCTCATAAAAGTGATTAGATTTTTCTTGTTTAAAATCTCTGATGGTATTTTGTTTTCCTAAAATTCAAGTTCTGACAAGATATGCCCTTTGGTGAGATAGTGGTATGAATGTTTTAGTAGTAACCAAAAGCTTTCTAATTGGACTTGAGGTCTGCTCCACAGGTAATGGAAACATGGAGAGGTCAGAGGCCCAACTATTAGTGGGCTTAAATTACATAGCTACTAATTGCCTTCTAAATTCTTATTGCCATAATCATAGACCAGAGCAACTCTCCTCATCAGAGAAGCAGACTGTAGTTAATACAGAGACTGGCTAAAGTACAGAGAATGAACAACTATAGAGCGTTCTTCTCCAAACAGGACATCTATATCATTTCCCTCTTACTCCCCAGAGCTCAAGGAATATAGCAGAAGAGGGGCTAGAAAGACTATGAAAGTCAGAGGTCAGGGAGGACTGATGCAATGTAATGTCTTCTGGGCTTGAAGGAACCTCTGCGATCATGAAGTCTGGTTGCTGGCATAAGGCAAGCACAAGATTAAGGCAGCCTGGCAAGAGAAGGGGCTCACATAACCCCACTCCTAGCTGAAGAGACCATGAGCCTTTGATGAAAGCTGAGGGAAGCAGAGCCAGTTTTCTTCAGATGTCCACGCTGCAGGGCAGGGCAGCGTCCCCATTGCTCACATGGGCAGCTCTGGTTGCACTCTGTATGTGATGAGGGGGCAGAGAAAACGTGAGTTTGGGGTGGGGATGTGGAAGGGAAATCTGGGAGGTGGTGGAGGGCGGACTTAATGGTAGATATTCTCTAAATAAATGGCATTCATGTATAATATTGTTAAAGAATACATTAAAATTTAAAAACCTTAAATTGCTAACATAATGTATAAGATTATGACAAACCCCTCACTTTAAACCATTTTCCTTGGTAGCTAATATCTCAATCTAAATTCCTGCTTTGTTTTCTTTTAAAGTTTCTTTTGAATTTTTAATTCAATTTTCACAAACTTCAATACTTTTAATCATATTGGACCCCTTTCCCCATCTATACTCCCCTATACCTTTCCCCTCCTATTCCCCCCCCAGTCAGATTTTATGTATTCTGTCATATGTGTTAAGGTATATGGAGCCGAGTTTGTGTTCCCAAATGTCCATCCACTCGAGCTTAGTTAACCTATATAGCATCACTCCCTCAAAGAAAACCACCTCTCCCTCTCCCAGTTATCGGTTACCAATAGTTTTTCAGCAAAAGTTTGGGTTTCTTAGCTGTTTCTCCATTTCTATATGCTCCACTTTTGTCTTGGTTTGAGCTTACCTGGGTCTTCTGTGTGCTGTTTACATTGCTACGAGTTCACATGAGGAACTTTACAGCTGTCTGAAAAATCTGTTTCCTTGTGGTCTTCCACCACCCCTGGCTCTTAAAGCTTCCCTTCTCTTCTTCCACAATGATCCCTGAGCCTCGGTTGGCAGAAGACTGATATAGGTGTTCTATTTAAGGATGAGCACTTTGCAGCCTCTTGTTCTCTTCACTCTGGCTAGTTTGGGTTTTTGTGTTAATCACCATCTCCTGCATGAGGAAGCTTCACTGATGAGAATTGAGGGATGCATTAATATTTCTAACTTTCTTTTCTTGTTATACTAGTTGTTAGCTATTCTCATTAATAACAATAATGCCACAGAGTCTAAAATTCCACTATCTCTCTACATGTTCTTTCTCCCATTATGTTCTAAATTTCAAATGCATGTGGGATATGTAAATCACTAAAATACTGTTCACAAGATATGAGCAATCTATTAAACCTTGTTTTCTTTTTGGCCAGACATATGTACCAACAGTATGTTATTGGAATGGGAATTGAATGAAGTAAAAATAATTAGAAGAGGGAATAAAGGTCAGAAATCCAATCATTATCTTTGTATTCTTCATGTATTGTGATATTTCTGGTAACTCATAAGCACAAAAGGTGTCATAAATATAAGAATGATTAGACGAGGGCATGAATAGATAATTAAGACTTGCTCTAGAAACCTTTGAGTCATTAATACTGGAATGCAGAGATCTCACAGGAATAATATGTCATTTTTTCATTGCTTTATAAATTGCCTTGTTAAATTTTCAGATCTACATTTCATTTATATCTTAGCTACAATCACTTCTATTTGATACTTAACTACAATTCTGGGTTTTCCTGCTCCTTCATACCTTAGGATAATTCTTCCAAAATTTTCTCTCATGACAGCTTACATACCAGTTAATTTTTGTTTCATTTTTATATAATTAATTACTTTAATTGTCTTTTCTTTCTCTTCATTTCCCATCCGTCCTTTTCCCCTCCTAATCAATTTAGTCTTAATGTCATGGAGTAGGACAACAAAAAGAAAGTGTTAGGTCACAGTATCCCAGAATAGGATGTCAAAGGGAGGGTGGGGTGAGGAGATTATGCACGACGGGATAGATACAGAAACACAAACTCAAAAGGAGAGATTCACTGTATTCAGGATGACTAGGCAAATAAGCACTGTGACTAGGGAAAATTATAGATCAATTTCTCACTGCAGAAGGAATGTATAAATATGTACAGAAATAAAACTATACTTCACTACTAAAAATATGATGCTGGATCAAAATTGGAGATCTTACTGTGAACTCATGGGATAGATAGATAATAGATGATAAATCAATGAAGGATAATATAGATAGATAAGTGATAGACAGGTAGATAGAAGATAGAAAGATAGATAGATGATAGATAGATAGATAGATAGATAGACAGAGAGATAAGCAGTTCCTCTGTACAGTGACAGTATCTTGATACAGTGACGTCTCAGTACACATGAGCACATCTAATGATAGATAAGGTTCTGTCAACATTATTACCTACTTTAGGGCTTTTGACATAATATTGCTGATCTCAGACCCAAAAGTAAAAATTATAAATTGATCCTAAACCTCTCATTGTACCCTGAAATAGAGCTCTCAATTATTATTTTAGAAATACTTAAAGACATCAAATCCAGAATGATGACACTCCTAGTTCAAAAATGGGAAGTGTTTGGACATCAAAATCAATAACATTCATAAGCCATAGTATAACAGAGAGACCCATGTGGTATGATGTTGAAAATATGTTAATATCTGTTAAGTTTGGTGAAAGATGGAATGTTTATGTAGCTTGAGGCTATATTATTTTATTTTTTATTTTATTTAACTTTATGTGTACAAGTGTCTTGGCTGCTTACATATAAGTGCACTCCTGTCCCGCAGTGCTCTCAAAGGTCAGAAGAGGGCGTTGGATCCCCGGCAACTGGAGTTACGGTCAGTTGTTCGTTGCCTTGTGGGATTCAAACTCAGGTCCTCTGCAAGAACAGTCAGTGCTCTTAATCACCAAGCAGGAAGGCTTACTCTCGTTAATGGGAAAAGGTGAGTGATTTAACAGTAAGATCTTTTGGTCAAAGAAGGAAATTAGTATCAGCAGTAAATGGATAAACATCACCAACAGAAAAAAAAAAAAAAAAAAAAAAAGGAAAATGTAACAGGGCAACTCACATTTGTATTTTTCCACAAATATTTTGTATTATCTTTACATTCCTGAAACTTTTGTCAAATTTAAAACAATTTCTCAGGAAGAAGCATTTCTGCCCACATTTCCTCTCTCCTCTCTCATAGATTAACAAAAGATAACCTTGAGACCGTCTTCCTTTGTCTGCTTCCATCTTCCCCAACAAGCTATTTTCATGTATACAACTTTTAAAGTTTGAGGTCAAGGGCACTGGAATGCAGAAGAGAAAATGCACTGTTATATACAAAGAGAGAACTAAAAGATAGTTTCTGTGCTTATAAAAATTATTTCAGTAAAATATCATTGGCCAATTTTCTCCCAAATTCTCCTAATGGCCTGTCGCACCAGCTTCACCTCCCACCACCTTTACCTCTGACTGTTCTCTTCCTCTGTATTCGTGATGTTTTCATATCAGCCCCATTCAAGTATGTCAAAGGTCAGACCCATGATGAATATTCCAGTGTGCTCCATCTTGATGACCAAATAAACTAGTGAGATGTTCTCCAAAAGAACATTAGCCCCCCGCCAAAGAATTGTACAGTCAGCTCCCCAAATAACCTCATCTCCTAACAGGTCTTCTGTTTTAACACTCACTCTGAAATGTAGCCATGCTGATGTACAGTCAGAATTTGATGTATGTTGTCAAATCCAGGCTAATTAGATGCTAATATTGGAATCTTTAGCAACAACTCTTGGAGATATTTTTTTTTTTAATTCAAACACATACAGACTGGTCACAACTGATGCTTTTTTGTCTTAGCCCATGAGGGAAGTCTTACTCACATGAATAAATCCATATAAGCAGTGGGTTTGTGATTTTGCTCTTAAATTGAGTAGACAAAAGGAGATCATTAAAAATAGTAAATCATCTTTTCTAAGATTTACTAATGAATCATTTGATACGTGATTCAAATGTCTCTGGGTATGCCGAGGCCCAACGGTGATCTTTCAGTTAACAAACTATAAACATGAAATCACCTAACGAATGAGGCCTTTATGAGTATACACATTCTTCTAAGAATTAAATCATTGTTTTCATGGAAAAGCATAAAGCACATTTAAAATTTTAGGCAGTGTCCTAGTTTGTCTTCCATTGCTGTGACAAAACACTCTGACTGACACCAACTGGGGGAGGAAAGGGTTTATTCAGCTCACATCTCCTGGGTCACAGTTCATCACTCAGGGAGCCCAAGGCAGGAACTCAGGGCAGGAACCTGGAAGCAGGAGCTGAAGCACAGGCCATGGAGGAATGCTGCTTACTGGCTTGCTCTCCTGGCCCATGCTCAGCCTGTCCTCTTATACGGTACACAACCACCTGCCCAGGGTGGCACTACTCATTGTGGGCTGGGCCCTCCCACACTGCTCAACAATCAAGACAATACTCCACAGATGTGGCCACAGGCCAATCCAATGGAGCCAATTCCCCAACTGAGGCTCCCTCAACCCAAGTGTGTCAAGTTGACACTAAAGCTATCCAGCACAGGCAGTATGTCTTATTCTTAGTATTTGTACATGAAATATTTTAGACGACAACATGCATTTGCCATGAAATTTGATAGAATAACAGTTACCTAACTTTTGTTCAAATTAATTCACAAGAATTTTATCAGTGCTGTCTCAGTACCTTGGCAGCTTTGAGACATAACATCTTCTATATCCAGTTAGGAATAATTATGGACTGAAAAATTTAACACTGTTCTGATTTTGTCAGTGATATATCAGTAGAGTTCCTTAAAAGTTGCAAGAGAACAGGGAATGTGCAAAGCAAAAGAATGTAAGTGCCGGAACATGCAGCGATAATGAGAACAACAGTTTGCTGAAGTAGCTGTAAATCAAATGTACCATGGCTGTTAAAGAAAACCCATAAGACATTTCGATAGGAGCCCATAAGGCTGCTACTGCCTTTCAAAACCACTGCATGCAAATGAGAAGGGGGCATCCAAGCTGTCTTCTGGAGATGGTGATGAAGTTCCACCTCACCTAGCCAGAACCAGAGCAGGGCCATCACCCCTGAGACACGGTCAACAACAGCACAGTGCACTAAAAAACCTGAGGTCACAGGGAACAAATTACGGCCAAGCCTACAGACTGAGGAAACATGTTTTTCAGCTCCATGTTATTATCCTTTGCTAACTAAATATTTTTGTTTCACCTTAAATGTCAGAAGAAGGGCTGGAAAAAAGCAAGGTTAAGAGTATGCCGTGCAGCTCCAGAGGATGTGAGCTGCCCACAGCCGCCTGTGATCCCAGCTCCCGGGGATCTGACTCTCATTTCCTACCTACCTACAGACACACTTACACAACTGAACAATAATAAAATACATCTCTTAAAAATAAATTAAAAGTTTTGGGCTCGAGAGATGGCCTAGTGGTTAAGAGTGCCGACTGCTCTTGCAGAGGACCTGGGTTCGATCCCCAGCACCCACATGGCAGCTGAGAACCATCTTTGACTCTAGTTCCAGGGGAATCCAACATCCTCCTCTGACCTCTGAGGCATTGCACGACATGGGTGCACAGACCTACATGCAGACAGTACATTCATACACATACAAGAAATAAATAAAAAATAAAAAAATAATTAAAAGTTTAAAAAGAAACATGGGAACAGCCCAAGGTTCCAGCTTGTAACTGCAAGTTCTTCTTTAGGAAGCATTTGAGATGTAGATAAAGCGAGAAGAAAGAAGATCCTTGGTGCTCAGGCCTTTGTCCATAGTGGGGCTTGTTTTTGTTGTTGTTGTTGTTGTTGTTGGGGGGGTTGCTTTTTGTTTTTGTTTGTTTTCTTGTTTTTTGTTTTTGTTTGTTGTTGTTGCTGTTGATTTTGGTCTTTTTGAGCCAGGCTCCTCCTGTGGCCCCAGCTGGCCTGGAACTCACTATGTAGATCAGGCTGATCTCACAGAGATCTACCTGCCTCTGCCTTGCCACTATGCCTAGTACATGGTGGGGTTTTTGTTGTTGTTGTTGTTTTTAGATTTTTTTTTACTTATGGGGATGTATGTATGTCTATCTATGTGTGTGTATGAATGTGTGTCACATACATGTGCATATACATATGTGTGCATATACATACATGTGCATATATGTACATGTGTATATACATATGTGAGTAGGTGCTTGTAGGTGCCAGAACAGAAAGTCAAATCCCCTAGAGCTTGAGTTACAGATGGCTGTGAGTCTCCAGGCATGGGTGCTGTGAACCTGTGTGCTTTTGTCTGCAAGAGCAGCAGTGCTCACAATGTCTCAGCCATTCCTCCAGCCCTTCCTTGGCCATAGATTTAGCAATCACATGCTGTCTTTTCCTCAAATAGAAACATCAATTTAAGCATTTTTCCACATTTATCCTTAAGAAAGACCCAGACTTGTGAGTGAAAAAAAATGGATGTCTCATGCTGTAGAAAACAAAGCAGTAGAAATTAGATTTTAGTAAAATTCAATCAGGTAGATTTCTTTTGGGTATTATGCTGCTAGTGGGTGAAATGAGAGATTTATCTATTTATTTTGAAGAGATATTAATGATAATTGGCAAGAAGATCCACACTCAATTTTTTTGCATTTACATGATATTTTGGAAAATAATAAAAACTCTGAGGTTTTAGAAAGAAAACATAATTCAGAAATACTTAGGAACACTAATGTTCATTTTAACATGATCATGGAAAAATTAATATCCAGTTTACATCCATGATATTTTGATAACTATCAAGGCTCAAGGAATTTTAAGATAATAGCAGAACTTAGATAACATTGTATCATAGAATGCAAGTCCTACTCAGTGGCCCTGGGGATACAACTAGACAGAAAGATTCTGGCCTCCTTTTGAGGGACCCATCCGCCTCCTGAGAAACCTACTTGTAAGTTTTTTGCAGTATTTTTATATGATGCTAATAATATGACTTGTTTTATGCAATGAACATGTCTTGAAGGTCTGCTACATACCAGGCATTATGAGAAAGAATGGAGACCTAAAAAGAATCAATATATAAGTAATCTCCATCCCTTAGCACCACAGTATTACATGTATGATGAGGATGCAGAAGTCTGATATATTACCTAATAGCAGGAATGGAAGTCAAGCCAATAGAGCTCCTGACACATTCTATTCTATTCATTTAACTGGTATTTAAGGACAAGTCTAAGATGCCTACCATTTCTGCCATTGGTCAATTAACTTTCACATGCCACAACAAATTTTAAAATGTAATAACCATTCATTTGCTACCAACTCTGTGTGTGAACCAAATGATTATTTTAGTCTTAAGCATCTTGGGTCAACACTGCTATCCGTTGCTAACTTGCCTGGTGTAGAAACATCTGGGATGGATTTATTCACATGTGTGGATAGTCACTAACACTATCTGGGGGTGATCAGCATCTCATCTTCTAATGGCCTAGTTTGAGCTTGTTCCATTTTTTTTTTAACCTAAGGATTGCCAACAACAAGAGATGGAAAGATCAAATGTGCAATAAATGTTTAAGTCTGAAATTGTACCAGATTTGCTTGTTAGTACCACATAGGCCAAAGGAAGCCCTATGACCAAGCCCAGAACCAAAGTATGGCAAAACAGACTCATTTCATCATGAAGCTGCAAAATACTCTCGATTATATTTTGTTGGGAGGAGAATTTGCTGTCTGGACCCCATTTTGATCTTGGTCTCCAATTTCGCATCATCATAAGTTTTAAGCCAGAGAGTTATACCAACTACTCTTGAAATGCTTTTCTGCTCATAATATTTGCACATTCTTTAAGGCTTAACATAAACTATACTTTTGTTCAGAGTTTTTATTATAGTGTGTAGGATGTCTTTGTGGCTATCTTCCAAATTTCTTATGTCTAAATTGCTTTCAAAAGAGTTGTGTACTATTGATTTTCCTATACTCAGAGCTGTACGTATTCCCTGATGCACATGTTTTGGCTCTTAATCTTAAAATCACTAGGATTTTGTTTAAGCACTTCTTGAATGTTTATCTTGTCTCCCTAATAAGAAAGCAAGCCCCTTAAGGACCTCAGCTATTTCTTTCATGTTTTACCCCTTGGCAGATCATCCTTAATCTCTCATGTACATATCAAATTGATAATTCCTTTGTAAAATAATTGTATATGACTTTTATTGTTTTATTTATGACAACGTGCAAATGAGGTACTCATTAACTTTTTAAATCACAAAATAATTGTTCATTCAGTTCCACTATTTTGATTTTCAACTAAGAATGACAAGGTAATCAAGATAATAGACTACAGGGTTGGAGAGATGGCTCACTTGTTCTTGCTAAGGACCTGGGTTTGTTTCCCAGAACCCATATGGTAACTTATCAACTTTCCATAACTCCAGATCCAACGCCCTCTTCTGACCTCTACAGGCATTGCATTACATAGGTACATTTACATACGTGCAGGCAATACACTCATACATATAAAATAAAAAGTAAAACATTTTTTAGAAATATAATAGACGGGGGCTGGAGAGATGGTCTAGCAGAAGACCCAGGTTCGATCCCCGGCACCCACATGGTGGCTGAGAACCATCTTTACTCCAGTTCCAGGAGAATCCGACACCCTCTTCTGACCTCCACGGCATTGCACAACACGAGTGCACCAACCTACATGCAGACAGTATATTCATACACATAAAAAAATAAGTAAATAATTAAAAAAAATAAAGATAATAAACTAGGCAGGTTAAAACAAACAGAATGTTAATGGCATGACTCCACTGGTAATGCACTCTCTGCCACCACTGACAACCCAAGTCCCTGAATTTGATCCCTGGGATCCATATAGCGGAAGAAGAGTACCAGTTCCCACAAAGTGAACTCTAACCTCCATGCATGCCCCTCCCTATACACACAATAAAACAATGGAAAAAATGTTAAGGACAGAAAACGGAGCTGAGGAGTTAGATCAGTTGGGAAAGTGTTTGCTGCATAATTAGGATCTGAGTTTGAATCTCTAGCACTCACATAAAAGTCAGACATGACAGCTGGCTTCAGCATGCAGAGACAGGCAGATTCCTGGAGCTGGTTCGTCAGCCAGTCTAATGGAATTGCTGAGCTCCAGGTCCTGGATGGATCACCATTTATTCCTGACTTCTTGTTACATACTGGACTAAAGATATTAGAATACTCCAGAAAAAATATTGCTGACCAGAAATACTTAGCCAATTTTATCCACATGTTTTATGGATAATTATAGGAACAACTCAAATTCTTGAAAACAATGTTTTGCTTTATTTACATGAATTTGTTTGCTATTTTATAAATGTAGCCTTTATACTGCTTTCCTAAATTTTGCTGAAACTAAACTACTTCTGTTCTTTGAAATAATCTTAAAATGGGAAAGTATTAATATATTGTCTAATAGTTAATTGTCTATTATATAATATTAATACATACCTTTGCTGCTTTAGAGTTGTGAAAGACTGACTCATCTAGTATATGTGAAGAAAATTTAAAACTGGAAGAATAGTCTGTGGTGACCAGTTAGTATGTGATTACATTGTAACACTTGGAGCTGCTTTATAATGATTCTTACTAATATTTCTGATAGTTTACATTTAGATTCCTCTTTGAAAAATACACAATGTCACCCATCCACCATTACAGAAAGCAGTTTCTGCTCTGAAAGTCCACCTACTGCTCTGTCCACTGGTTCCTCCTCAGACCTCTCCCCAGTTCCTAACCATTTTTCCTTAGATTGTCTGTGTAGTTTTGCCTTTTCCAGAATTTTATTTACCTAGAGTCATATATTCTGTAGCTTTTATACACTGGCTTCTTTCACAGAACAATCACATAATGTAAGGTTCCTACATGTGTTTTTGAGGGTTGGTAGTTCACTTTTTATTTACAGATGATGTTTCATGGATGTCCCAACAGTGTGTTCACATATTCAACCCTTGAAAGCATCTTGGTTGTTTTCAGTTTGGGGAGATTATGAATAAGCATCTATAAATATCTGTACATTATGTATATGCTACATAGCATTGTAAGTTGTTATCGTAGTTTTCTAACTACTCTTTGTCCACTGTTTGAACCATTACAATAATTCATTTGTTCCACAACCAAGGAGATATTTATGCAATGGAAATGTGTCTCACAATTCCACTTCATAGTGTTCAAATACTTAACATATTTTAAATCCCTAAATCTTGGAAAATCTCTTCTAACCTGAGACCTAAACCAAGTCACTGGACCATGTGTATCTCCAACATTCCAGATGTGGCTCTTGAGCCTCAAGGACTTGCTTTCTCTGGCCCTAGAATGCCTTCTCTGTCTCTCCTGTCTCTTCTATTCCTATTTAAAGAACTTACTTGGGGCTGGAGAGATGGCCTAGCGGTTAAGAGCGCCAACCGCTCTTGCAGAGGACCTGGGTTCGATCCCCAGCACCCACATGGCGGCCGAGAACCATCTGAAGCTCCAATTCCAGGAGAACTCCAGTTCCAGGGGAATCCGACACCCTCGCATACACATACAGAAATAAATAAAATTAATTAAAAAAAATTTAAAAGATCTATTCAAAAAATAAAGAAATAAATAAATAAAGAACTTGCTTGCTTTAATATTTGTCAGTTCCCAGAATAGCCTACTTCCTCCATGGACCCATTGCCCAGTCACACCAGCAGCAGCACCCCAGGACATTGTAACAATTTGTCTCTTTCCCCCTTTCCTCCCCCTCTGAACTGCAGAGACACATTATATTTTAAGCTGGGCATCTCAGGTTTGAAAATGTTACAGTCTGAATGGAAAACATTCCCTTCAGGCTCAGTGTAGGGATGGTGATGGCTTCAGGGGAGGATGTTATGAGACTGTGGCCTAGCCAGTAGATGTGGAATTCTGATGCCTGTCCTGGGTTCCAGCCTTAGCACTCTGCTTCTTGTGTATTAACACAATGTGACCCTCCACCTCATACTCCTACTGCTTTGATGCCTCTGTACCAAGATGCACTAAAATCTCCTGAAATCACAATCTTAAGTAAGTCTTGCCTCCTTTAAGTTGTTCCTGGCAACTATTTTAATCAGAAAAGTATCTACACAGAAAGTAAACCATGAGGTTTCAGAAATGCTACTGACCACAGCAAGAGACAAGATGGAGTTTGAGCCTTCCTACTTGTTCCATGAACTTGTCCCATGAACTCTTGCAAACCTACCTATTTCCTGTTTGAAAAATGTAAAGTATTATTATCATCATTTTCATGTCAGTACTCCAAGTATTAAGTCATACCTGAAGATTTTCTTTTATTAAAGGTATATAGTTAATTGGGACTGGAAAGATGGTTCAGGGCTTCAAAGCACTGGCTGTTCCTGTGGAAGACCAGGGTGTGACTCCAAGGACCTACATTGTGGGAAAATCCAGCTTAAATTGCAGGCTAGCTTCCAGCTAGCATGCCTCAGGGCACTGCGGCATAGGGTCTGACCCCACCCCAAGGAGGAGCAAGCAACATGGCCTGGGTGCATGATGCTGGGTGGGGCAATGTTGTGGCTGGGAGTTAGGGGACTTATGATTGGTCCTGGGAACTGATGCCATTTAGTTTATAAAAGCAAGTTGTAGCAAGGAGTAAATTTGAATTTCATAGTAACATCATCACAGAATTCCTGGCCATTATTTTTATTAATTATTGCATGCATACAGGCTGAGGTAGGCCTGCATTTTGTTTGGGTGGCCAGTGGGTTGGAAAATGTTCCGTCGCAGACCACCAATCTGGGTAGCTGGTGTTCTGAGTGGATATTGGCTGAAGGGAGGCCAACAGCCATCAGCCTGAAATTCCTGTCCAGGATTCAGCAGTCTCTGAGCAGGTGGGAAGTCACAGCCAAAATGGAACATGTGTGTCTCTTGGGTCCAGGCTAAGGGCCTGAGTTGGAAGTACCATCCAGGCCAGACTACAGGAAGTAGCCAGCTGGCCTCTGTACTAAGGGGTCAGCTCCCCACAGTGTCTGCAAAGCGGGCACTGTATTCCCATCCCCCTTAGCAGGGCCACGTGGTCCCTGTTCACCATAAAAGGAAAGCTCCCTACACTACATGGCAGCTAACAGCTACCTGTTATTCCATTCCCATGAGATCTGACACTGTCTTTTGTCCTCTGTGGGCATTGCATCACATAGGTGCACACTGCACAGTGCATGCAGGGAATACACTCATATGCATAAAATAAAAATAAATAAAAAAATAAAGGTATGTTGCTAACAACCCTCTTTCAATATATTCACAAATACAAAACTTCAAAGTTGTGATTATTGCCAGCCTAACCCATTGCCAAAGCCATGAGTCAGTAGTCATAAAATAAAATTTAAAACCCTACCCTAAAATACATAAAGTTAGTACAAATCTAAGAGCTCATTTCAGCCTAGTCCTTAGCAGATGAAGAAAACTTGATTGGAATAAGTTGAATGAAGCACTAAGGTCACATAATGATGGCCCACTTAAAGCATAAGCAGAATTCAACAAAGCTACAGGATTATCATTAAAGATTTATTGAAACTATAAAGGAATAAGTCATGAAAATAACAGAGCACAAGAAAAAATTTTAAATTCTCTAGTATATTGACAACTTTGAAAGTAAACTTACTTTGGGTGGGCGGGCTCCTAAGTCACAGGCAGGATGCCATAACTCACGCCAGCAGGGCAGGTACAGCTGGGGTGGTCTGGCACAGGGGCGGCTGGAAGAGGGTCTCGACTCAGCCCTCCTTCCAGGGTCCCCGTCTCGGAGGTAGGTCAGGCACGCAATCATCATATCCCCCCCATCCCCCCACCCCCCCCACCCCCGCCAACGGAAAAACGGAAACTGGTGAGAATCCAAGTAGATTTCCTTTTGGAGAACCTTCAGAACAGAAAGAGAAGACTGATTTAGGCTTCCAACATACAATATAAAAACAAAATTGAAAACCTGAAACCTAGACAAGTCAATACTCCATAAGAAAAAATATAAAATTAAAAAAAAAAAAAAAGGAAAGGAAAAAATAAAAAAGGAGGAGGAAGGGGGGGAAGAGGGTGGGGAAAAAAGGGAAAGAAAAAGCATCGGAAGGCGGCAAGCAAAACCATCTGGCTAATATAGTGAAAAGTCATTTTTGATTTGAACCACAAAAGGGAAACCACATGCGAGGGACACGACGATAGGGACAACATGGAAAGGCACCGGATATCCTCACACCAGGCCCTACCAAACCTGGAGGAGATAGCTACAAGGTGATTCCCCTGGAGGAGACCCAAGGCATAGAGCTTAGAGGAAAATTGCAGACTCTACGCAGAGAAAAATTAAAGAAAGAAATAAAGAAGTCAGAGACTAAAGGAGCGAATGACAAACTCCAAAAAGAAAAAGAAAAAAAAAAAAAAAAAAAAAAAAAAAAAAAAAAAAAAAAAAAAAAAAAAAAAAAAAAAAAAAAAAAAAAAAACGAAAAAGAAAAAGAAAAAAATATCTAACCAGGAATTCAGAGAACTAAAGAGGAGAATGAAAAAAATGAAAAACTCAAAAGACCTCTTAGAGGGATTACAATGACAAACTTCAGAACGAACTAAAGGAACAGAATGACAAACCCAGAAAGCACTAGAGGGAGAAAAAAAGAGAAAAAACAAACTCCAAAAGGAAGTAGAAAGCACTGAAAAAGGAACCAACCAACGAAGTAAAGTAGTAAGGAGCACCAGGAAAGAGATTGAGAAACCCAAAGAGATTGAGACGTCCAAAAAGCAGGAAATGGAAGAAGTACTAAATTCGTACTAAAGAAAAACACTCAGGATGATGTGAAATGAAAAAGGAATTAGACACCACTCAGTCCAATATTAGAACACTCAGTCAATCAAGAAGAAAGGAAACGGGGAAAAAAAGGACTCAGAAGTTAGAATGACGGCGCAAAGAATATCAGATCTGGAAGCTAACACAGAACAACTAAAAAAGTTCAAATAATAGATTATGAAAATTTAAATATACCCAAAAGTGGAACAACAAAGAAATATGGACACTATGAAACAATCAAACCTCTGCATTCCATAAGAATAGAGGAAGGCGAAGAATCTCCATAAACTAGTATTGATCAGATCTTTTTCCAACAGATAATAGATGAAAATTCCCAAACTAAAAAATAGACAACCCCATACAAATACAAGAAGGCACATAGCGGACCCCAAATAGACAAGATCAGAGAAAAGAAGAAAAAACACCCCACACCATATCATAGTTCATTTTTTTTTAATTTAAACATGCTCAGATGCACACACAAAGATATAAAATTCTGAGGGCTACAAAAGAAAAAAAGTCACATCACAAAGGGAAACCCATCAGACTTACAGAACCCATAGAATTACAACTGACTTCTTGCCTCAAACCCTGAAATCAAGACGGAACATTGGAGCAAAAGCATTCCCAGTGTTATGGGACTATAGATGCCAACCCAAAATACTTTTACCCAGCAAAAATGTCGACTATACTTGAAGGAGAGAGAGAAAAATTTCATGACTATAAACCAGATGATGGAATACATGTCTGGAAAACCAACTCTTCGTAAAACACTTTAAATAATTCAAAAGGCAGAACAGAGGAGCAACAATCCTCAAACACCTAGGAAAATAATCTAATAAAAACATAACCACATGAGCAAAATCAAAAGCTAGAAGTCCAAATGGATAATAAAGTGAAAGGAAAGCCGCAAACATCCATCTTTTAATTATAAACCTTACATATTAATGGGCTCTCTAAACTCCCCAATTCAAAAGACATAGATGGAAAAAAGGATTAGGCAACAAAACCCATCTAGTCTCTATGCTGTCTACAAAGAAACTCATCTAAATTTCAAGGACAGGCACCACTTAAAAGTGAAAGGATGAAAAAGTATTCCAAGCAAGTGCTACCAAAAAGAAAGCGGGTGTTGTTATTCTAATATCAGACTAAATAGAATTCAAAGCAAAAGACATCAAAAGAGACAAAGAGGTGGCCATTACATCTTTATTAAAGGAACAATTTGCAATGAAGATCTCACCACATTATGATGTATATTGCCACCAAACACCGGCTTGCAACAACTTTATAAGCACAATTCTTCAGGATCTCAAGGCCAGATTAACCCCAGCCACTAATAGTGGGGCCTTCAATACCCCATTAAGCCCACTAGACAGATCAAAAGGCCAAAGGACAAACAGATCGAGACATCTGAACTAAATGACACATATACCAAAAATTAACCTCACAGACATCTATAAAATATTCCACCCAAACATCAGAGAATACACTTTCTACTCAGCACCTCATGGAACCTTCTCCAAAATAGACCAATACTGGGACACAGAAAAAAAAAAACCTCAACACATAAAAATATTGAATATATCTCAATGGCATTCTATCAGACCACAGTGCAATAAAACTCCATATCAACACCAGGATAAACCCTACAAACCTACAAGAAACACACATGGAGACTAAACAACACTCTCCTTTGAATAATGAATGGGTCAAGGCAGACATAAAGAAAAGAAATAAAAACATTCCTGGAACTGAAATGACAATGATAAAACAAACACAGCACAATCTCTGGGACACATTAAATGCAGTCCTAGGAGGGAAGTTTATAGCTCTAAGTGCCTTACATTACAAAAACAGAACGAGCACAAGTGAACGATTTCTAACACTGCAGCTTAAAAAATACTGAGAAACAACAACAAAATGAACCCTAAAACGGAGCAGACAAGAAGAAAATACCAAAAATTCAGAGCAGAGATCAATGAATAAACAAAGGAAAGCAAACTATACAAAAAATCAATGAATCCAAAAAGTGGTTCTTTGAAAACATAAAAAAAATCTTAAAAAAAAAAGGGGGGGGGGGGGTAAGACAGCCTCTAGCCCAGTTAACCAAAGAAAGAGGAAATCGGAACGGGAACAACTCCAAAATCAATAGAATCCATGATAAATGAACGGGGGCAATATCACAACAGACAATTGAAAAGATCCAGACAATCTACAGGAATATTTCAAAAACTTATGCTCCAAAGTTTGAAACCTAGAAGAAATGGAATCCTGGGAATATCTGCTGAAAGTTGGGAATCACCAAAGCTCAACCAAGAAGACATCGGCAAGCCTAATAAACATAATACAGGTGAAGATAATGAAATTGAAGATGTTCATTAAGTAGCCTCCCAAACCAAAAAATGCGCAGGCCCTAGGATGGTTTCACGGCAGAATTCTACCAAAAAATATTTAATAAAGACTTACAACCATTATTACCAAATTGTTTAGAAGGATAGAAACAGAGGGAGTTCTCCCGCTTTCTCTATGACGCCAGTTATACGCCGATTAGCCAAAGCCAGGTAACAGTACCACCAAAAAAGGACGAATATCACCTCATATCCTAATGAACACAAGATGTGAAAAATTTTCTATAACAGGATACTGGCAAATCGTTTATACAGACCCCACATCAAGAACATCATCCCAGCATGACTAAGTTGGAGTCATACCAGAGAGGTAGGGATGATTTCAACATACAAAAGTCAATACACATCATCAAACATATAAAGGGGACCCTCTGACTGCTGAAGGACAAAAACCCCACCATCATCTCACTTGACGCAGAGAGAAAGCCTTGACAAAATCCAGCCAGCCATCCCTTCATGCTTAAATTCCTAGAAGGAAGTGGACTGGAGGGGTTCATTCCTCCAATGTAATCAAAGCCATTATACAGGAAACCCACAACCAAAATCATCCTAAATGGAAAATGTACCGGACGCTTTCCCTTAAGGTAGGACACCTCGGCAAGCTCTAGAGGAATCGCAAGGCTGCCCCCTTGTCACCACTCCTCTTCAATTAATAGTTTTGCTGGAAAAACCCTTGCTAGGGAAGTAAGGCAGAAAAAGGAAATTACGGGAGTTCTAATCGGAAAAGAGGAAGTCAAAACTATCCCTTTTTGCTGATGGATATGATTGTCTAAGGGATGCTAAGAACTCCACCAGAAAACTCTAGAAAAACGATTTAAGAGCTTCTGCAAATAGTGGCGGAGGATTACAAAATATAATCTAGTAAAAAATCACGTAGCCTTTCTTTACACCAACAACAGTGCTTGACTGAAGAAGGAACTTACAAAGGAAACTTCCCACTCACAAGAGCCTCAAAAACAATAAAATACCTTAGGAACAAAACCTTAACCAAAAGACCACCAAAGAGTGCTCTACAACAAAACTTTATAACCCTGAAAAAGGAAATTAGGAAGACATCAGAAGATGACAAACCTCCTCATGCTCATGGATTGGGAAATTTAAATGATATAAAAATGTCCATTCACCCAAAAGTAAATACAATTCATTATCAGCGTAATCATACAATCTAGAAATACCACAAGAGTTTCATCACAGTTGGAAAAAAAATAAAACACCTCAATTTTCATTTGGAAAAAGAAAAGACCCCGAATAGCCACAGCAACCTGACGAAAGAACGAGCAAAAATACAGGGGAGGAGGATACAGACATCAAACTATACTATCGGCCTATAGTCATTAAAAAAAACAGCCTGGGTACTGGCAACAAAAAACGGACCAGTTGACCAATGGAATAAAAATGAAGATCCACACTTACCTGGCAGGGAGAAGAACCATGATCATGAAGGTGGTTTCCAGGGCGAGGCTCATCCATTGACACTCTGGATGTCTGCCTGCTGACCCCTGCGATTTCACCAAATTGGGAAACTATCTTTCATAATTTGTGGTAGTGGGGGCTGCTTCACACTTTCCCCTGTTTAAAAAAAAAAAAATGAAGATCCACCAACCTGAGCTCATAACACATTTTCAGCCACCTCATATTTGATCAAGGGCCAGAGCGACTCAGTGGAGGAAGACAGCATCTTCAATAAGTGGTGTTGGCAAAACATGGATCACCAATGTGACGAAGAATGAAATTAAAACTTCCTACCTCTCACCTGCTACAAAATCAAACTCCCGTGGATCAAAGATCCCAACGTGAAACCCAAACTTCTAGGAGGATAAAGGAGAAACTTGGCAGCAGACTACAGACATGGCATCGGAAAACGACTTCCTAATCAGACAGCAGCTGCACAAGAAATAAGATCGACAATTGAACAAATGGGACCTCATTAAACTCAAAATTTCAAAAGAACAAAAAAAAAAAAAAAAAAATAAACAAAAAACCAAAACACAAGTGAAGGAGAAAAAGAAACACTGCAGATACATCTGACAAAGCATTATTTTCAGAGTTATAACAAGCTTATTCTTAACTCAAAAACAAAGAAAGAAAAACAAATGAATTCACTCAAAAGATGGAGCCAAGATCTGAATTAGGAACTTCACAGAAGAGGAGATTAGAGAGGGCCAGATGGCGAAAACACCTTAAGAAGAGGTTCAACATCGCTAATATTATTTAGGGGAAATGCAAATTAAAACCACTCTGAGATTCATCTTACTCCAACAAGACTGGCTAAGGATCAGGAATACAGAATGATAACCAATTGCTGGAGCAGGTTTGGTGTGGGGAAAGGGAAACCACCATCACTGCTGGTGGAATGTCAACTTGTACAGCCACTATGGAACATGTTGAGAAACCCTTAGAGACCAAACATGATCCTTCCATTTTGACCCAGTCTCTACCACCCTGAGGTATATACCCACAGCGCATCTTACTTCGAGAAGATACATCACAGTTGTTTATTGCAGCTTCATGTTCACATCGCAAAATGCTGGAACCAAGCCCAGGTGCCCCTCAACTGACGAGGCGATAGAGAAAATGTGGTACATAAAAGACTAGCAAAAAAAAAATGCAAAAGAGGGACAACATCATGAACTTTTGCAAGTAAATATGGATGGAGCTCTAGAACAAACCATATGTTAAGTGAATTAACACTTAATCCCGAGAAAAACAATATACGACAAATTGGTTGTCCCTCTCCATATAGTGGTAGTAGTTAGTGCCAATAACCAGTTATCAATTATTTCTTGGGAGAGCGGAGCATAGTAACAAGAACAACACAGAACATTGGCCACATCAAAAACTGACTGAAATGTGTGTTTGGTGAATTAGAAAGGCGGCGGGAGGGGCTGAGGAGAGGGCCACGGGTGTAATTTTTCGATTCGATTCTCATAGTTAATTGAGTGAGTTCAACAGTATCCAGTTTTGCCCCCAGACACTGTACTACAAGTTACATGGTGGCTTAGAGACTCAGTTTAAAAGTAAATATGATATGATAATATATTAAACAACATTGGTTACAGGCTCTGGAAAAAAAACAGTAAGCATCTGCGTTTTTAAACGGAGATATAAATTGCTGTTGCCACGTTTGTTCTACATAAACTCTGTATAACAATAACTTTGGGATTGGCACATTCAAATGTTCTCTATAATTTTCTGTTGATGGTATCACCTCATAGCATCTCTTTCACCTATAAGAGACTTAACAAAAAAAATTAAGTTTGCTCCCTAGTTAATCACATCAGTCACCCAAAACAGCATATGGGTGAATTTGATGAAACGCTGTGCCTTGATTCCACCCTATAGATATGTATAATGACAACTGCCTTCTGGAGACTCATGGTGTCAAAAAAAACAACCCTCAAAAAAAACAAAAAAAAAGAAAAAAAAAAAATGGGGGGGAGGGGATACAGATAGAAATGAAACCTTTCTGTCAAAAACCTTGCATTCAAACCTTAAAATCTAAACTATGGGAAAAAGATTTGTATGTTCCAACAGGTCAAAATGTCACCAACTTAATGGCTGAGAAGAAAAGATACAGCTTTGCATCGAGTAGGATTGTACCAGAAAGTGCCAACAGAAGGTTGGCCTGTCCAACACATAAAAGAAGAAAAGTCTCAGATTGTCTATAAACATCAAACCCCTCTGCGGATCCTACTTGTAACAACTATTATAATGAGTCCTAACGAAACTTACCTTCTAAGAGCCGCAAAGGTTTTATTGAGAGACTTTCTTACCTCCCCCCCATAGAACAAGGAGAAATTGTATGATGATGTCATTCTCCAACTGTAAATTGGAGACAACTATTATAGAGGTAATCTCTTATAAAACCGGTAAAACTCCCTTCTTTAATTGACTAATAACATAGGAACTGTGAAAAGGATTATTCTCTATTCAGAACCAAAGATAATACTAAAGTCTCCTTAAGCTATGCACTTAAGCAAGCTATATTAATGCAGGAGCTCTGACATCAGCAATGGATTATTCTACCAAGGAGATGTTGGCCAGGGGATCCAAGCACCCACAAAAGGTAAAGGCTCCTTGCCTCTAAACTTGGATGCCTGCAAGAAGAGAGGCGATAAGGCCCTGCTGTCGAAGACCTGACGTTAACATAGAAAAGATGTATCGAGACCACACATGCAAGTGTACAGTATGGACTCTGGAATACCAGAGAGTGTTAACCAAAGGGCACTCTATAACCATAAAGCAAATATGGGTCTCCTTGAGTCAAGCAAGACTCCTCCGTCAGCACCAGCTACACCTCCCCTGCCTGGAAATACTGTGCAGCAGAGAGGCAGAGGCAGCCATGCCTGTATATCCCAAATCTTAATTGGCTATTGGATCTCTCCTTGGAGGAATAACCCATGGCTGATGCCACAAGCTTGCACCTCTAATGGTCAGGAGATGTTATAAGCCACAGTAAGACCCTGTCATATTTCAACAGGAAAAAAAAATAACAACATAACAAGACATCTGTGTCTATACCAAAGTAACCTATGATAACAATTAATACTGTCTAAATACCTATATATCTAATTGCTTGTGTTTCATTAGTAGGATCAAAAGGTTATTCCTGGACAACTGTCAACCATGAAAGAAAACAGCCAGAAGTGACCAGAGTCCAAGACAACAGCTCCAGAGAAAGTAGACTGTTTGCTTCTCATCCACCTGTGCCCCTGTCTAAGCCGTAGGAAAAATCTGCAGAAGAGGGCGCGTGTTAGAATGTAAGGGCTGTGATTGGGGTGAATGGTGAACCTACAGCAATATAGCCTGGACACTCATTTGATCAACTTGATTGAACATACAAGCCCCCCCTGCTGGATTGTGGGACCAAGGGGCTGTGTGGGTTTGGGCACAACTACTTGCAAATTGGTTTTACATGAAGGATGCTTGTACTCATAAATTATCACCTATTGCTAAAAAATGGAAAAAAAATCTGAGAGAAAGATGCAGGACAGTTATGGCAGAATGCATGATCTGGGATGGGGTGGCGTGGGACTGGGGGAAGGGAAGGGGAAATATGCCTGAACTGAATTGGAAAATGATGTATGAAATACACAAAGCATCAATAAAAAAAAAGAAAGTAAACTTACTTTGAAGAGAAGATTCAGTCCCAATCATAAATCCAAATTCATATTTTCATGAAGTGGACCATGGACACACATAACTTCTATTGGAATCTTTCCTGACATAGTGGACAGGTTACTGTGGTTATAATCAGTTTCCACTTAGTGCTCATACACTATTATATGTGTACATATCATAACCTTATCTATTTGTTCTGGGTCATAAAGTACCCCAAACCTATCAATTGAAGGGTCGCACCCATCACCCTATTGTCCTCTCTCTGTCTGATTCTGTCTTTTTAAATTAAGATCCTGATCTATACTGGAAAGAATAAAAATAGGTGATACTTTCAAAACTGGAAAGTAAAAAGTGAAGAAAGTAAATGTAATACTAAAGACTTACTTTGTTGATGTAAAGGAAACACAATTTCTACTTAAACTGTCCTCAACCATTCCAGTTTGCAAAGAAATATTAATTTTCTCCTGAGTAGTTAGCAAAAGGATTAAGCATATAAACTAATAATTTATGGTGAGTGAGCTTTTACAAATGGTTTGAGGGGCCTGAGAAAAACTCCTTGGAAGAGGTAGAATTGGGTGCAGGCAGAGACTTGGACAAATGCGAGCAGTCAGCTACTCTACTGAAAAGCTGATTTTACTGCTGTGTTAGAGAATAGTCTGCAATTGGCAGAGGTTGAATGTGATGGAACAGAAATAAATATGTAAATAAAATCAGAATATTATTTATGTAGCTATAAAGCCTGATATGTCCCTCAAGTTGCATGGCATGGTGCTGAGTTTTTACTGCTAGTGACACTGTATTAGTCACTTTTCTGTTGCTGTGATAAACCACCATGACCAAGGGAAGTTATAAAAGGAAGTGTTTATTTGAGCTTATGATTGATGGTTCCAGGGAATCAGAGTCCATTGTGGAGGGAGGCATGGTGGCCGGGGCTAGAGCAGCAAGCCAAGGTTCACATCTCACAATGAGCACAGGAAGCAGAGAGAGCAATTGGAGACCACATGGCTTGTTAAACTCACTAAGCCCACCTCCAATGATGTACTTCCTCCAGCACAGCCACACCTTCTAAGACCTCCAAGAACAGTACCACCAACTGGAGACAAAATGTCTCAATACTTAAAACCTATGGGGGACATTCTCATTCAAAACACCATAGACACGAGTTTCAAGACACTTCTACATAAGTCAAAAAATAAGGTGAACAGTCTGTTGAAATTATCAGGGCCTTTGTTCATGTTGTACTTACCTGATACTTTTCCTTATTTGCTAGGGATTTACTACTACTCAATAAGAGACTATGTTGATATTATGAATGAAGATTCATTTCTCTATACTCTGCTGAGTGTGCAGGACACAGTGCTTTTCAACATGAAGAAAAAGATTAGCAATGCATCATGACTTAAGAATACAACTGGAGAGAGGCCATAGAGCCAGGTCCTTCAGCCAGCAGGTACACCTGCACAAGCCACAGCTGTTCTGGAACTCACTATGTTCACCATTGAAATAAAGATGGGGCAAGATCTGGGGTTTCCAGAAATGCCTTAATTTTTGTTATATGTGCTGTATTATATGCTTAGTAAGCATTATGTTTTGTGAAAATATTAAGCAATATGTATCTGGAAAAATAAAAGTATTTGTTCTTGGTTTCTGACAGGAAATTAATTATGGTAGCAAAAATTTAAGCTAGCAGGAAAGAATTTAAAGAAAAATCTAAAATTCTTGCAGACCTTAAGAAAAAGTAATAAAAATTAAATATTTTTATAAAAGGACCCATATAGGAAAGAATATATATGATGCTTTTATTTCTGACCCTGTGTCTCCCAAATATACTTTTTAGATTCATCTATCTTCCTACAAATTTTGTGATCTTATTTTTCTATAGACTTGAAGTGAAAGTCCATTTTGAATGTATGCCACATTTTAATTATCAGTTTTTCTGTTGATGGACATCTATGTTGATTCCATTTCTGTGCTGTTTGAATAGCAACTGTTATCATTTGTTTTGTTTTGTTTTCTATTGCTTTTTTTTTTTTTTTTTTTTTTTTTTTGCTTCATAGGCATGGAATCTCAGCATGAATTTTATTTGTATTTTGTGATTGACAGCCTTCTTCACCCTCTGTGTTGTCAATATTAAGGTGCTCAGGTGCCCATTTGGGGATATATAAAATATTGTAACCATCTGATTTAGTTGTGGGTTAATTTTTGTATAATTTATATGTGTTTTATTTACATCAGTGACAAACTTTTATAAATACTCTAATTTTTTTCAAATTCTGGAATATCTTCTACCTTTTTTTTGAAACAAGTTCTATGTACATCTGGATGTCTTGGAACTTACTATGTAACTATGTACACCAGTCTGGCCTTGAACTCATAAGAGTCCTGCTTCTGCCTCCTGAGTACTGAGATCAAAGGTGTGCTCCACCATGCTCAGCATATTCTAACTTTTAAATCACAAACAGAGGTATGTGAATTTTCAAATATAGCCTCAAAGAGGCAAGGTGTTTTCATCCAGGGCATTTACAAATATTCATAAGAAAACATTTTAGGGCTGGACATTTCTGAACATGCTCAGTGTCAAGCCACAATTTTAAAAAGATGGTGTATATATTTTGAATTTTATTAGTTCAAGGTGATGTTAAAGGTTAAAATGGGAAATCCAGGTGTGATGGTGCATACCTGTAATCCCAGCACTTGGGAGGCAGAGGCAGGCAGATCTCTGTGAGTTCACCAGCCTGGTCTACATAGCAACCTCCAGGCCAGCTGGGACTAAAGTGAGACCCTGTCTCAAAAAAAAAAAAAAGGTTAAAATGGGGAAAAAGAAGACTTTTGGGTGTGCCTAAATTGCATGATAAACATAGTAGACAGGAATGGCTCTGGACAAGCAGAGTTTAAGTCATTAACTTGGCTGACAGGAACACGTTGGACACACAACTGATAAAAAGGAAAGTATACGCCGGGCGTGGTGGTGCACGCCTTTAATCCCAGCACTCAGGAGGCAGGGGCAGGAGGATCTTTGTGAGTTCAAGGCCAGCCTGGTCTACAGAGTGAGTTCCAGGACAGCTGGGGCTACAGGGAGACCCTGTCTCGAAAAGACCAAAAAAAAAAAAAAAAAAAAGGAAAGTATACTTTGACCATGTGTCAATATCCAAGTTTCCTGTAAGGGTGTCAGCCTCTGCCTCACTGAGCAGCTAACACACCCAGAGAACGTACACAGAAAATCACTATTACACCATTGATATTCTTTTCCTGTGCCAATTTTGAACCTGCTATTTCTTTTATGCTGTTGTTTATCTTACTTCAATAGGAGAAATTACAGTTAAACAATAAGTTGCAAGAATGTTGAGTTCAACAAGATATCATTCAAAGCTAGCCTGTAATAGATAAGCCCTGCAGATTTTTACTGAGTTCTTTGGTTGAATAGATATTTTACATTTGTAACTGCACCCATTCAGATCTGTTTCACATAAGTTTTTCTTTACTTCTTTCTGCCTCATTTATGTAGAAATTCCAGTATTTAGAAAAGATTTTGTAGATAAGTGACAATCACTAAATATGGTTTTCTTTCGGGAAGTAACATGGCAAGTTTGTGGTGAATCATTAGTTCTCCATCCATAAATGCTGTTTGAAAGATTTCCTTTGAATGCTCACCTCTGAGAAAGGCCAGAAGACAAATATTTATGCCATAAAATAAATGTAAATGTCATTTTAACATTGTCCATGTGCTTAGCACCTATATAGATCAGGTCTTATCATATCTGGTTGGATTTCCTCTTCAGAGATAACTAATTGGAGATACATTGTTTTAATAGTAAGCTCAGTGAGATAACCAGACATCTCTAGTCTGAAAGAGTGGCTTTGTATCCGATGTTGCAGAGCTGAACCACAGTGTCATTTGCAGTTCTATGTACATCCAAATGGTTTGGTTTTCTTCACAGCTTCTGGAGGGTTTTTTTTTTTTTTTGTAGAAAATATCATTGTTTTCTCTTGCCTTTTAAAATATTTTTCCTTTAGTGTCCATTTTTCCTCATTGCAAAAGAGAAGAACATTAGTGCATACCACTTTTGTGCATAATATCCAACCATTATATTTGAGAGTCCAATTATTTTTAGTGGCCATTATTGTATTTGGTGTGTCATACTTCCTTATCCCTTATGGAAAATGAGCTAATCATACATGTAGAAAATTATCTAGATTAAATTATCTTTGGGACACTAATGCACGTAGGATGTGATTTCAATTCTAACTCAAAGCCATCTTCCTTATCCTTGATCTTTGCTGAGATTCCTTTGAGAATGAAATTCCTTTTGATTCCATTTCAGACATTAGCATGAAATTTCCATTATAATACTCTGAAGTCCCTGACACAGTGATTTTCAGATGAGAAAACAGGCCTGAGAAAATCAACACTTTGCTCATAGTCATATTAGCCTTAAGAGGTGGAGTCCAGGATCAAACCATATCTGAAAGAAAAGTCTATCCACTTACCACCCTTCCATCCACACATTTCGCTTACAAACTATCTGCTAAACATGTATCCTTATATTTATAGACAAGTATACCTTTCACCTCTCATCAAAGAAGTTACATTTTGCAACATAGACTATTGCAGAGTTCCATAACTGCTCACACAAAAAGAATAAGTGTTGATGGGCATGGTGGTGCATGCTTTTAATCCTAGCACTCGGGAGGCAGAGGCAGGTGGATCTTTGTGAGTTCAAGACCAGCCTGGTCTACAGAGTGAGTTCCAGGACAGCTGGGGCTACAGGGAGACCCTGTCTCGAGAAAGCCAAAAAAAAAAAAAAGTGTCTGTGACATGTCTATCCCCAAGTGACATCTCGACAACAGAACCTCTATGCCTAAGGTTCAGGGAACATAATAGAACAGAATTCATCTCCCAACACTCACCAGCAAAGCATCCTCATGCAACAGAAGGAAATTAACCAGAAAGCCACAACTGGTCAAAATGTAGACAAGAAGAGACTGCAGAGTGTGTCATTAAATGGATAAGAGTCATGTTAAATCAGAGGTTGTAGCTGGTAAGTTGCTCAATATGAACTTACAGCAATGGGGGCAGCATGCACAAGACCCATGCAAACTCTAACCAGACAAAATCTTAGCACAGAACTGGGGAAATGGGGGGGGGGGGGGAAACCCATCTCAGCTGAGGGATCATTGGCAGCTAATCACTACTGGGTGAAGAAGTGTTGGCTTTCTTTAACGGAGTGATGCTAGATAGGCTTAACGGACTCCAGTGGATGGATTCACACCACACTGAGGGACATCTAGGGACACAAACTGGATCCATTCATCTTAACATATATGACAGAATGGATGAAATCAAGTGAAGGGAATATGGAGCGGTACAGACAGGGAAGAGGGCCTCAATATGATTAAGATATATTGTATGACCCTGGGCAAAAAGAAAAATACAGGGAGGATCACTATACCAGACTTCAAACTATATTACAGGGCTATAGTCATAAAAATAGCCTGGTACTGGCACAAAAACAGACCTATGAACCAATGGAGCAAAATTGAAAATCTAAACTTGAACTCATACATTTTCAGCCACCTCTTATTTGACTAAGGGGCCAAGAAGATACAATGGAGGAAAGACAGCCTCTTCAGCAAATGGTGTCGGCAAAACTGGATCACCACTTGTAGAAGAATAAAATTAAATTCCTATCTCTTACCCTGTACAAAAATCAGCTCCAAATGGATCAAAGACCTCAATGTGAAAACCGAAACTCTAAAGGTGATAGAAGAAAATGTTGGCAGCAACCTACAAGACATAGGGGTCAGAAAAGACTTTCTAAATTAGACAGCAGCTGTGCAGGAAATAAGGTCAACAATTGGCAAGTGGGATCTCATTAAACTTAAAAGCTTCTGTACAGCAAAAGAAACAATCAGTGAAGTGAAGAGAAAACCCACAGAATGGGAGGAAACCTTCACTGCCGATACATCTGACAGAGCATTAACTTCCATAATATGTGAACTACTCAAAAAACAAAGAAATAAGAAAACAAATGACTCACTCAAGAGATGGAGTAAAGAACTGAACAGAGACTTCACAAGTGAGGAAGTAAAAATGGCTGAGAAACATCTTAAAAAGTGTTCAGCATTGTTAATAATTAAGAAAATGCAAATTAAAACCACTTTAAGATATCATCTCACTCCAACAAGACTGGCTAGGATCAAGAAAAGAAATGATACCAAGTGCTGGAGAAGGTGTGGGGAAAGGGGAACACTCATCCACTGTTGGTGGAAATGTAAACTTGTATAATCACTATGGAAAGCAGTGTGGAGAACCCTTAAAAGACTGAAAATGAGCGTACCACCTGACCCAATCATACTACTCCTTGGTATATACCCACAAGACTCATCCTACTGCAGAGATACATGCACAGCTATGTTAATCGCAGCTCTCTTCACAATAGCAGAGTTCGAACCAACCCAAGTGCCCCTCAACCAACTGGTAGATAGAGAAATGTGGTACATCTACACAGTGGAGTTCTATGCAGTGGTAAAGAAAGATGACATCATGAACTCTACAGGTAAATGGATGGAACTAGAAGATATTATGCTAAGTGAGGTAACACAATCCCAGAAAAACAAACGACAAATGGCATCTCTCATTTGTGGATGCCAGCATCAAGTAAGGCAAACTGAGTAACATTAATGTTATATTTCTCTTTATCTAAAAGCAACTGTGCTCTTAGAATGTGAATCACTTAACGGACTCTAGAATTAACCTACTACCTATTCTCAGACTTTTAAATTTTGGTACAAGGGTGGAGGGTATGTCTGCATATTTTAGAGCAATATAAAATTAAAAGGGAATATGTGCATCTCTAAATATGACTTGGAAATAACGTACAGTTTATATTCAGATGACATGATTTTAGTACATGTGTGACATACATAAATACATATGGTGAAACTATACGGATTGGAGGGAACAACAACAACAGAAGAACTGGGACAGGGAACTGGTTGAAGGAGTTCTTCCCCCCGCCAAAAAAAAATCTTCTGATTTGAAAAACTGAAAAGGCTCAGGAGGGAAACAGGATATGTATGGCAGACTGCATGAATTTGGGAGGGGCGGGGAGCATGGAGGGGGAAATGAGTCTGGATCGAACTGAGAAGTGATGTATGAAATGCACAAAACTTCAATAAAAGATAAAAAAGATGGGGGCTGGAAAGATGGCTCAATGGTTAAGAGCACTGACTGCTCTTGCAGAGGACCTTGGTTTGATTCCCAGCACCCACATGGCGGCTAAGAACCGTCTTTAAGTCAGACGTGGTGGTACACGCCTTTAATCCCAGCACTTGGGAGGCAGAGGCAGGTGGATCTCTGTGAGTTTAAGGCCAGTCTCGTCTACAGAGTGAGTTCCAGGTGAGCTGGGGCTAAGGGAGACCCTGTCTCAAAAAAATAAATAAACAAAAAGATATACTGTGTGAAACGCACAAAAATTTAATAAAAACTCTATATTATAGAAAAGAAAAGGATAAAAAAATTCCTTTTCCTCTCTCCCAGCAAAAGCTCTACTTATCCAGCAAGTCTTACCTCCATACTATTTCTCTGACACCTTTCTTTTAAACTCCAATAAAACTTGCCAAAAACTTAGAGCTCATTTTATTGCCTTGTACTGTGAAAACATAAAGGCAAAAATACAAATGACAGAACAAGAAGACAGAATATTTGCACGTATTTGACTCTGAAATCTAGCCTTATTATCCCAATTTTACCAAACAAATTGGAGAGACTCTCTCAAAAACTTACTTATATGTTAAATTATAAGCTTTGACTTGAATCCGAGAATGCAAATGCATACACAAATATATTTACATTGACAGAAAAATATGAAATTACATGACAAAACATCCTCTTTACATCAAATTTCCCACTGGAAATTTTACATGTAATACTTTAAAATCCTCTTTATTGTTGAAACTCTTGCATGGCTCTAGTGAGTGTTTGATTTGCTGAAAACCTCAGGTTTCTTTTTCTATACTGTTTACTTCTTCAACAAGAAATTTATTAAACGCATACCACATACTCAATATGAGATTCTTGAAGAGAAAATCTGCCTTAAAACTTTTTAATGATTTCCTTTAGTTTTCATGTTTAAGTCTGCATCCTAATAGGATTCAGTTCCTTCTCACCTCTCAAATCTAACCTTATGCTAAGTCTGAAATTGCTACAAGTATCCTAGTCACAATAAACTTTCAGTTCTTAGAATTATTAAATTCTTGGTCAGAGCTTAAGGAAAGTAAAAGATTTTCCTTTTGTTCACTGGAGATTTGATAATTGAGATTAAGAAACAAATTGATAACATTTAGGTTAACATGGGAGATGATATATAAATTTATTATGTGCACAGGGGCATCACAAGAAGGAAAAGTGAGCTCAATATCCCAGTGAGCTCTAAATATTTATAGAGAGAAGAGTGAAGAAATAGAAGATATGCATAACTTAGTGGAGAGTAAACAATTACTGGAAAGTTGATTGGACCCTTAGGGAAGCAGGTAACAAACTCTTACGTGTGGCACTGACCTCAAGCCGGCTGTTCTATGCTAAAATTTGTGTTTTCTAAGAGAATTACTGTATGTTCTTTATGTGACAGACACCATTCATAGTTTCTTCCAAATCCTCGAGTGTGTGTGTGTGTGTGTGTGTGTGTGTGTGTGTGTGCTGAAGCACATGTGGATGCTGGTGCATACATGCACAGTATTTATGAAGAGCTTAGTGGACAACCCCAGCTATTGTTTGAAACCTGATCTCTGATTGTCCTGAAGAATCAGCAAGTAGAGCATGTTAATTGGCCCACATGCTTTCATGCATCTGCCTATATCTGCCTCTCATACTGTCATTGCTAGGATTACAAGTGACCACCATCCACCTAGCAAGGCATTCCCTGTACCATCTGAGCCATCTCCATGACTATGTGAATAGTTTGAGGTGAGTGCTATTACAATTTTCAGAGCCAGAGGAAGAAAGTAAGCTAAACTTAAATGTCTGCATAACCTAATGCAGACAATGACATGTGCCAAGTTTCCTATAGGCACACAAGCCTTCCCTCCTTTGAACATGGTCTCTGCTCAGGCTGTAGCATATTTATATTTAAGAATGCTTTGGGGAGCCAGAAAAGCTTGGGAAGCCAGCACCAATGGCCTGGGCCTCAGGGACCAGGCTGAACACCACACCCCTCCCCCTGCATGATCAGCATGTGCAGAGTCACCCAGCTAAGCTCAGGGGGGCCACTGTGCGGCCAAAGGAGCAAACCCCACCACCACCACCCCCAGTGTTCTAGTGCAAATGATCCAGTAAGCTGGTGGAGCTGTGGGGCAGATGATCCAGTGGACACAGTGTTGATGATTCTAGACTGCACAGCCAACTTGGAAAAATAATCCTTAAATTCACATGGAAAAAAGACCCCGAATAGCTACGGCAAACCTGAATGAAAAATGCAATACAAGGGGGATCACCTTATCAGACTTCAGGCTATATTACAGAGCTATGGTCATGAAGACAGCCTGGTACTGAAACAAAAACAGACTCATTGACCAATGGAACAAGATTGAAGATCCAAACTTGAGCTCATAGAATTTCAGCCATCTCATTAATGACAAAGGGGTCAAAAAAGCTCAATAGACGAAAGATAGCATCTTCAGCAAATGGTGCTAGCAAAACTGGATCATCATTTGTAGAAGAATAAAATTAAACCCCTACCTCTCACCATGTACAAAAATCAACTCCAAGTGGATCAAAGACCTCAATGTGGAACCCAAAACTCTGAAGGTGATAGAAGAAAATATTGGTATCAATCTATAAGACATAGGCATAGGAAAAGAGTTTCTAGATCAAACAGCACCCACACAAAAAAAAGGTCAACAGCTGACAAGTGGGACCTCATCAAACTCAAAAGCTTCTGTACAGTGAAAGAAACAATCAACGAAGTAAAGAGAAAACCCATAGAGTGGGAGGAAATCTTCACCAGTGATACATCTGATAGAACATTATCATCCAGAACATATAAACTACTCAAAAAACAAAGAAGTAAGAAAACAATTACTCACTCAAAAGATGGAGTAAGAGCTGAACAGACTTCACCAGTGAGGAAGTAAAGATGGCTGAGAAGCATCTTAAAAAGTGTTCAACATCACTAATAATTAAGAAAATGCAAATTAAAACCACTCTAAGATATCATCGTATTCTGATATCATCATATTCTGATAAAACTGGCTAATATCAAGAAAAAAGACACCAAAAGCTGGAGAGGTTGTGGGGAAAGGGGAACACTCATCCACTGTTGATGGGAATGTAAACTCATACAACCACTATGGAAAAGCAGTGTGGAGAACACTTAAAAGACACAAAATGAGCCTACCACCTGACCCAGTCATACCACTCCTGGGTATACCCACAAGACTCTTTCTACTGCAGAGATACATGCACATCTATATTTATTGCAGCTCTCTTCACAATAGCAAAGAGCTGGAACCAACCCAAATGCCTCTCAACTGATGAGTGGATAACAAAAATATGGTACATCTACACAATGGAGTTCTATGACATCATGAACCTTGCAAGGAAATGGATGGTATTCGAAGCTATTATGCTAAGTGAAGTATCACAGTCCCCCAAAAAAACAAATGAAGAATGTTATCCCTTATTTTTGAATGCTAGCACCAAATCTCCCAGTTGAAAGGCAAGCTGATCAATGTTGTTGTTACATTTCTTTTTATCTGGAAGCAACTGTGTTGTTATAATGTGACTCTCTTAATGGGTCCCAGAATTAACTTACCACCTATTTTCAGACACTGTAATTGCCATATATGTGTGGAAGGTATGTATTCATATTTTACAGTGATATAGCATTAAAGGGAAAATGTGAATTCCTAAACATAAAAAAAAATACCTTGGAATTGCTCCTCTGTGAAAAAGTCTTCCAGATTCAACATGTTCATTTGTTATACATGCACGCAGAAACATGCATGCTTTTTATAGTCTTTGCCAGCAATTTATAAAATGTGTGTATGCTCAACTCTACATTTGTATGTGACAAATAGTAGTCACTCAAATGCATGCCAAATAAATAAGTAGTAACTGAATAAGTGTTATGTGGCAGAATGGTACACAACAAGTATAAAGTTCATGTAAGGATATTCTTAGTCTACTGCCAAACACAGACAAGTGAACATATGATTGTACTATGATATCATAGCTACAATGGCTAAACACAAGGTGCTCAGGAGCACAGATGTGAGAGCAGGTTTTTCCTGAAAATCTGAACAGCTTTTCAGAGTCTGGAACATGTAAAGAATAGCAAGCTTCTCCAGGCAGAGAAGAGACATCTTATCTAGAAGGAACCCCTGTGAAGTACAGAAACCTACAAGCAGAGGCGAGATCCAAAGTGGAGGTTAAGTTGTATGTGGAAGAACTGAAGTAGGCTGTCAGAGAAATGGGGGAGAATGCAGCTTCCCACCAAGGCTGAGGACTTTCAGCACTTTCATCACCGTGACTTTGTGGCAAGGGCTAAGTAAGAAGGTAGAAATGTCATTGTATAAGGAGAAGGAAGTCAAGTGTGGTGCAATAACTTTAGAAATATTTCCAATTGCTTTATAAAGAGCAATCAAGTCATAAATAGGCCATTGTTTCCCCTATCTTAGGATTTAGTTATTGTAGCATTGATGCAAATTTCAAAGAGTATTCCAAAAAAGCTCAATTTCATATGAATGATTTTAGACCACCGATTGGGACAATGGGTTCAAACAAGACAGGGAAATGATTGAAATGATTTTTGACATCACAGCAATTTCCAAGAAATCTATTCAATTCATATTAAAATACATGCCATGCTTCCCAGGGGAAGCCATGGGACAGCCCCATGCCCTGAGTTTACCATTATCTCTTGTTATAATTTCATTTCATGTAAATGTCTAAATTAGATGTCCCTCCTGACAAATTAAGTTCTTAATCGTGTGTCTATATTTACTGTGTTGATCGTACCAATATTATGTGAAGTCTATGTTTTTGTTTTTACGAAAATATTAAGTACAAACCATTGGTTAAATAAGATGCAGACAATTCATAGAGAGTTTTGATTATCAGCAAAGCATACATGTAAAACATCTTATACAACTGATGTGGAAATGAAACTGCTAAACAAAAGTGTTCATACACCTACCAACCATCTCTAGCATCTGCTCTATATCACTAGCACCAGGAATTTTTTTAATGGAGAAAACTAGTGTGTGCTTGTATGTTTTTGAGAATGACCCCACTAAGAGTAAAAATTTGAGGCAGTAGAAGGAAATATTACTAATACTCTTTCCTATGGTAAATAAAGAATTTGAGTCCCACAAAGTACAGAAGAGGAAGGACTTGTTCAGGCTGCAGCATGAATAGTTATTTAACAGTCGTAATGAGAAAATGCATAGAAACAGATGCTGAAATGGAGGAGTAGCTGAAGGAGGTATAAAAGTTCTTTCCAGACCACTTCCAAGTTGTCAGCTATGTAGGAGGAAGAATTTTCAGCTAAGTGCCTAAAGGGAGAGAGGAGTACAAATGTGAGACCAGAACATGAGCTACCATAGTGCTACTTATATTAGGAGACAGTGTGATTATCACCCTCACAACCAACAATTAATGATATTATATCTGATGTTAGACTATCAAGTATTGGTTAATCGCATCAATTTAATTATCATTATTCCCATTTCATAGATGGCAAAACTAAGTCTCAAAGAAAATTAAATATTCTTCCTATGTCACATAGTCAGAAAAATTTTTGCACCAATTCAAGGCAGCCTAAATGACTTCAGCATGACACCAGTACAGTTCCTGGAACATAAAAAGCTCTTAGAAGAATTACAAAGCATATATATATATATATATATATATATATATAATATATATATATATTATATATATGGTTGTCCAAAAAAGCCACTAGAAACATTATAAAACACACAGGTGAAACTGGGGGTAGTGGTGCATGCCCTTTAATTCCAGCACTTGGGAGGCAGAGGCAGGCAAGTCTCTGTGAGATCAAAGCCTGCCTAGTTTATAAAGTGAGTTTCAGGCCAGCTGGGGCTATGAGGAGACCCTGACTCAATATATAAATATACATATAAATATACATATACATACACATATATACACAGATGAGAAATATTTAAGTTCAAACCTATTGTTCTAGGTTTTCTAGTTTGCTTTCTAGTGCTGTGATAAAACATTCTGACCAAAACAGCTTAGAGAAGAAAGGCTTTAATTCACCATACTTCATTGAGAGAAATATGTAAGTTCTTCATTGAGAGAAGTAATCAAGGCAGAAATCCAAGAAGGGCAGAAACCTGGAGGCAGGAGCTGAAGCTCAGACGATGGAGGAACCTGTGTACTGTCTTGCTGCCACACTCCAGTAGCTCAGCAAGATTTCTTAATACATACAGCCCAGCCCCACCTGCACCATCCACAGAGAGTTGAACCCTCCGTATCAATTAGCAATTAAGAAAACGCCTGTCAAATAGCCACAGGCCGATCCATGAGGAGAAGTTCCTCAGTTGAGGTACCTATACTCCTCCCTGGTGTGTCAAGTTGCCAGTTAATGTTAACTAGCACACTTACATCATGAGTTTTCCATAGTGTAGGTGGTAAGAGGTAGTAATTGTAATAGCGTTTACTTCAAGGATCTGTACATTCTACCTCCAATAATACAACCTAAGTTTGTATTTGATGTTCAGCAGCTAATAGCTATAAGCTTACTTTGATTTTAAAAGTTAGGTTTTTGGCCGGGCGTGGTGGCGCACGCCTTTAATCCTAGCACTTGGGAGGCAGAGACAGGCAGATCTTTGTGAGTTCAAGGCCAGCCTGGTCTACAGAGTGAGTTCCAGGACAGCTAGGGCTACAGGGAGACCCTGTCTCAAAAAGACCTTTTTTTTTAAATTTTATTTATTTCCGGATGTGCATGAATGTATCGTCTGCATGCAAGTCTGTGCACCTGTGACGTGCAATGCCGCGGAGGTCAGAAGAGGGTGTCGGATTCCCCTGGAACTGGAGTTCTCCTGGAATTGGAGTTTCAAAAAGTTAGGTTTTTTAGGGATATTCTCAGCCATATTCAACAGGATAATTCAAAGGAAACATGGTATTAAAAAGGAGAGTATTTTTCTCTCTTAAGAAAAATTCCAGACATAAAAAGCTGTTAGCTTTGGTTCAATATCTCCAAATGTTAGTTCCAAGTCTCTAATTCTCTTGGCTTTTATTCTCTCATGCTCACTAGATTATTGCTGCAAATCCAGGCATCATAACCATTGAGACACGCAAAGAAAGAAAGGCAAAATGAATGCCACTATCGACAGCTGTTTTATTAATAAAGAAAACAAAACACTTTCCCAGGGGGACCTCCCTAATGCACATTTGTTCCATGAGCCAAGGATGGTTCATGTGTCTACTTTAAGCAGGAAGCATAACTGACAAAATATGTTGTTTTGGTTTGAGTACATATGTCCTTTACAGGTTCCAAGTATTTGAATGTTTGGCCCTAGTTGGTGGTACTGTTTGCAGGGCTTTAGGAGATTTGGCTCTGCTGGAGGACATGTCACCGGGGGAGGGCTTTGGGAGTTCTTAGTCATTTCTTATTTCTGGTTTCACTCTCTTTACTTCCTATGCAGATTTGAAGATGTGACCCGGTTTACTACTCTGATTCTCTTCAGCCTTGGCTACCACTGCATGATGGACTATGAGCCCTCTGGAACCATGAGCTGAATAAACTCTTCTATAAGATTCTATCTGGGCAACAGAAAAGTAGATAATACATTTGGTTAAGGAAAACAGACTGGGAAAGAGTATTGAGTTTGTCAACTAAGTGAAGAGAAATAGAAATGCACTTATGCATTTAATACTACTTCTGTGTGTATCTGGCACTCTTTTTAGCCTCTTATTTTATTTTTTTAATTTATTATTTTTATGTGTATGAGTGTACTGTCTGCATGTAGGTTGGTGCACCCCTGTCATGCAATGTTGTGGAGGTCAGAAGAGGGTGTCAGATTCCCCTGGAACTGGAGTTAAAGACGGTTCTTAGCCACCATGTGGGTGCTGGGAATCAAACCCAGGTCCTCTGCAACAGCAGTCGGTGCTCTTAACCCCTGAGCCGTCCCTCCAACCCCTCTTTTTAGCCTTTTAAGACTGATTTTATATACTAGGACATAGTACGCACCTTATAGTGGTTTATGAATGTTCATACTAAATATATTGATGAAAAGGAATCAAGGGGCTGGAGAGATGGCTCAGTGGTTAAGAGCACCCACTGCTCTTGCAGAGGACCCAGGTTCGATTCCCAGCACCCACATGGTGGCTAAGAACTGTCTTTAACTCCAGTTCCAGGGGAATCCAACACCCTCTTCTGACCTCTGCAGCATTTCATGACACAGATGCACCAACCTACATGCAGACAGTACACTCATACACATAAAAAATAATAAATAAATAGATTTAAAAATTAAAAAAGAAAAGAAATCAAAACAAGAATGGAGAACACAAAAGAACTCAATGAAGACTAGAGTTATCTAGTTGAAAATCTGCTTTGCGAATTACTTTGCTTGTTAAGGTACCTGCAGTAAATTCTGTTTTAAAGAATGTCTTAACACCTGTCTTCAGTATCTGCTCTGCAAACATGCCTAACTACTCCATCAACCACAGAAGGAATTTCCCTTAGTGGTTTTAGGACACATAAGCATCTGTGCTGTAATCACACAGACTATGATTTAAATCCACTAATGTCATAACCAATAAGAAATGACATAGGAAAATGACTAACAGTTTAACCACAGAACTTCAGAGGGTTACCTGATGTGGGTCTAGCAGACTAAATAAACTTTTACTGCTATTTCCATATAAGTCTCTTGGGTGTCTTTTCTGTGCTTGGAAGTTCCTATGTCTCAGTTTCCTGTAAAAAGAGAACCTACACTAATTTCTTCACAAAAAAGTCATATCTCATTCTGGCCATTGAATGATAAATTTTAATTATTTGATTTTAATTCATGACGGTGGTACTTCCTACCATGCTTTCACGGGTAAAAATAAAAAGTGCTTTTGTCTCAATTAAAATTGTAAAATGGGGCTGAGGAGATGGCTCAGCGGTTAAGAGCACTGACTGCTCTTGCGGAGGACCCGGGTTCGATTCCCAGCACCCACATGGCGGCTAAGAACCATCTTTAACTCCAGTTCCAGGGGAATCTGATGCCCTTTTCTGACCTCCACAGCATTTCATGACACAGATGCACCAACCTGCATGCAGACAGTACACTCATACACATAAAAATAATAAATAAATAAATAAATATTAAAATTGTAAAATTCAGACCTCTTACAATGTGAATCTCTTAATGGGCTCTAGAATTGACCTACCACTTGTATTCACCCATTGTAATTACCATATATGGGTGGAAAATATGTATTCATATTCTAAAAAAAAGAATGAAAAGTTATACTTTTTTAAAAATTTATTTGATGCACAGTAACTTGTACATCAAAAATGTTATAAAAGACTGAGAAAAAGATGCAAGACAGGACTTAACATGTATGATAGAATCCATGAGCTCTGACGGGGGCTGGGGTCGTGAGGGGTGGGCATGGATGGGGGAATGAGTCTAAATTTGATTAAGAAATGTGTGAAATGAGCTTAATAAAAATTAGCTGAAAAATAAAAAAAAAAACAATAGGTTTCTAGGAAGCTAAAAAATTGTAAAATTCAAGAAGATAGTGTTCATGTGAAGAGAAAAACATGGAATCAGCTGAAAATGCAGAAAAAAAAAACTAAGAAGAGAATTTTGAAGTAAAACAGTTATAAGGACATCAAGGAAAGCAAAGGATCTAATTATGCTTTCAAGAAAATGGTATACTCTATCTACATAATTATCCACTCTTTTCAAATAAGATTGGAAGACATTTTTAAAAATCACCTGTGAAATGAACACAGAGATCTGTTGTTACAGGGTACCGTGTGGAAGACACTGTACTGTGTGTTGGGAATAACTGTGAAAATTGTGGAAAGGTTGTTATAATCATAAGCTAAAATTTGTGCTCATTTTGAGCCATTTGCATAGTTTTAGTGACTTATTAATGTTAATTCACTTGATCCTCACAACAATCCACAAAATAGAGACGATCCATTACCTCATTTACAGATGAGGTACAGAAATGTGGATTCAAAATTATACAAACAAAGACCAAATCCAGGTTTTAACCTGGGGAGCCTACTTTCACACTTGACATGCTACCTTGAACCGTCAATGCCAGCAGAAAAATGTAGGTCAAGCAACTAGGCCAAATCATTTTAATACAACTCTCAATAAGCTTGTAATGAACAATATGATAGGAAACATAAAAGAGAAGTAAATAAAAATATTTATATAATATTTATGTATTGGGCCATAAGAATGGGTTTAAGTTCTGGTAGACAGGAATGGTTTGAGGATAAAGAAGCCTAAGAAAAATAACAAAGTGAACAGAAAGAGAAAATTGAGAACTTGAAGGCAATCAAATAAAAATGGAATCTGGAATCTGTTTTGGTCTTTATTGGTATAAAAGTTACTCAGCTGGGGCTAGAGAGATGGCCTAATGGTTAAGAGCACCCACTGCTCTTGCAGAGGAACCAGGTTCGATCCCCAGCACCCACATGGTGGCTGAGAACCGTCTGACTCCAGTTCCAGGAGAACTCCAGTTCCAGGGGAATCTGACACCCTCTTCTGACCTCTGCGGCATTGCACAACAAGGGTGCACAAACCTACCTGCAGACAATACATTCATACAAATAATAAATAAATAAATAAATAAGTAAAATTTTTAAAAAAGTTACTCAGCTACTTATGTAAATAGCACTGACCTTAGAATCCAAAGAGATGTTCTATAGCTGCTCCTTGGGCGTGAGATGGATGACCTCTGACAAGAGTTTAATCACTCTGGGTCTCAAATGAAGACAAAAAGACCATGTAATACTGTTGTATAAAGGATAACATAAAAACACAAAAGTTCAAATTAGCATTAATTGAAGTTGGATATGAGAAAAAGTAGGTCACAACTTCATTGTAAAGAAATACAGCAGGGCGTGGTGGCGCACGCCTTTAATCCTAGCACTTGGGAGGCAGAGGCACGCGGATCTCTGTGAGTTCGAGGCCAGCCTGGTCTACAGAGTGAGTTCCAATACAGCCAGAGCTACAGGGAGACCCTGTCTCAAAAAAAATACAAATTTCAGGTAGAACATTTGCCAGCCAAGGCCTCTCCAAAGGAAGAGCACATCACTGACAGAGGGCTTTGAGACTTCTAGGCTCTCTTCGCTTACAGTTGGCTCTCTGCTTTGTGTTTGCCATTGAAGATGGAGCTTTCAGCTTCCTGCCCCTGCAACCATGCCTATTGTCTGCCACCCCACCTTGGTGGACTCTTCTCCCTTTGGAACTCTAAGGCAAAATAAAGTCTTCCTTCTATCAAAGATACAAGTGTGTATAACTGAAACTTGTTCGTCTATGAGGAAACCAGGCATAGTGGTTTACAGCTGCAGTCTCAACACTTAGGAGGCTGAATCAGGAGACCTGCTACGAGGGGTAGACCATCCTGAGATACATAGTGAGTTCCATGATCTACTGGGCTGCTGAGTGAGGGCTTGTCAACAAAGAAAGAAAAAATAAAAGAAGGAAGGAAGAAAGGAGAAGGGAGGGAGGGGAAGGAAGGGAGCGAGGAAGGGAGGGAGGGAAAGGAAGGGAAGGAAGGGTGAATGGGGAAGGAAGGGTAAATGGGGAAGGATAGAGGGAGAAGGGAGGTAGGAAGGAAAGAAGGGAGAAAAGAGAAAGGTGAGGGAATGAAAAAGAAATACAAGTGAGCACCCAGATTCTTTTTTGTTTGTTTGTTTGTTTGTTTGTTTTTAAGGGATTCTACAATATAATGACACAGTTGTTTGCAGATAACATGGATGTTACTCATTTTGTCAAACAATTAGATAACTGGTGCATTTTGCAAGTATCTATGTCCAAATTTTGAACAACCCAAGGTTCCCATAGTCCAGTTGGAGAAGATTGTATGCACAGGCATGTTGATCAATTAGGAATCCAGACTATATTCCTGTAGTCTCATGATTCACCCCTATCTCTCCACAGCCCTTACATTCTACCATGCCTCCTCTTCTGCAGTTTGTTCCCTGGGCTTTGGGAAAGGGGCACAAGTGAAGAAAACAGTCCACTTTCTTTGGAATTGTCATTTTGGACTTTAGTCTGTTCAGGTTGTTTCCCTTCATGGGTTAACAGCTTTTCCAGTGATACCTTGTTAGTCATACTAACAAAGCACAAGCAATTGGATGTACAGGCATTTAAGCAGTACTAATTATTATGTCAAGCTAAGCTGTGAGCATAGACACAGATGCTTGGATGGTATGCTAATCTGCAAACTGTGGTTTCTCTATAAAGGGTGACAAGTTCTTATTGTGGCTTATAACATCTCCTAACCACTAGAGGACATAAGCTTGTGGCATCCACTGTGAGTTATTCCTCCAAGGAGAGAGCTAATAGCCAAATAGATTTGGGATATATATAGACACTTGGCTGCCACTGTTGCACAGTATCTCCAGGCTGTTGAGGTGTAGCTGATATTGAAGGAGGAGTCTTGCTTGTCTCAGGGAGACCAATATTTTGCTGTATTGCTTTAGTGGCCTTTGGTAACGCTCTCTGGCATTTCAGAGGCCAGTTGTACATTAGCAAGTGACGTCTCATTTTTTCATGCTCACACCAGGTCTTTGACAACAGGGACTTACTGCCTTTCTCCTTGCATATATCCCATTTATAGGCAAAAGGCCTTTATAATTTGGGGGGGGGTTTGAATCCCCTAGCCAACATCTCCTATGTAGAATAATTCATTGCTGATATCAGAGCTTTCCTGTACTAATATATTTTGCTTAATTACACAGCTTATAAACACTTTACTATTGAATTTGGCTCTAGATAGAGAATTATCCTTTCACAGTTCCTATGCTTATCAGTCAATTAAAAAAGGGTAGTTATACCTGTTTTATAGGAAATTAGCACAGATTCTTTTTTTTTATTTCTTTTCTTTTAACAATAGTAATAATTTTTGAATACAAGCATCCTTCATGTAAAACCAATTTGCAAGCAGTTGTGCCCAAACCCACACAGCCCAAGGCTCCCACCAACCAGCTGGAGGGGCTTGTCTGTAACATAATTGAACTTGAAATAAACAGGCAGATTTCACAATAAGCAGAAATAAATGAACAGTTCATAACTAATTTAAATGTGCATTGGAAGAAGAAAAGAAAACTCACAATGATTCTTATCCTTGACTAAGCAGGAAAAGAATTGCATCATCATAAATAAAACCCTAGTTGAGAAAGAAAAGTATTTCTGAAAGGATAAATTTGATCACGAATCCAATCTGTAAATATCAATTTTAAAGCATTTATGACACGCTCCTAGAACCTGAGTTCAGTTGCCAGTACCCAGGTTGGGCAATTCACAACCATATTTAACTCTAGTTCCAGGGTATCCAGCACATCTTATGGCCTCTGTGGGCACATGCAGTCACGTACACCCCCCCATACACATAGATACACAATTTAAAAGTTGAAAAACCTGGTGGCTCAGTGCTTAAAAGCACTGGCTGCTCTCGAAGAGGACGTGGGTTTGGTTTCCAGCACTCACATGCTCACTAACAACTATCTGTAACTCCAGTTCCAGGGGAACTGACAGAGCTTTTCTGGCCTCCACGGGCACTGCATGACATGAGTGCATTTACATACATGCAGGCAAAACATTCATAAGTATAATATAAAAAGATAATAAGTAATTTAAAAAGTTTAAAAACATTAATAAGAAAGAAATTCATTTTCTTTTTCCTTCCAGCAAAAAATATACAGTTCACCACTTTGGGACACAGTGACCTTCCAGTTCGAGGATAAAGTCTGTCATGGTGGGAAGGCATGGTGGCAGGAGCATGAGGCAGCTGCTCACATGGCATCCACAGCCAGGAAAGAGAGATGCATGCTGGTGCTCAGCTCGCTTTTTACTTTTTAATTCAGTCCAGGACCTCAGCCCAAGGGACAATGCTGCCCACAGTGTGAATGAAATTTGCCAGAAAAAAAAAATGCATCTTCAACTAAACCTCTTACAAGGCTGATCAAATGATTAGAACGTAGCTGGGCGTTGTGGTGCACACCTTTAATCCTAGCACTTGGGAGGCAGAGGTAGGCGGATCTTTGTGAGTTCAAGACCAGCCTGGTCTATGGAGTGAGTTCCAGGACAGCTGGGGCTACAGGGAGACCCTGTCTCAAAAAGACCAAAAAGGGGGCTGTAGAGTTGGCTCAGCAGTTAAGAGCACTGTCTGCTCTTGCAGAGGACCTGGGTTCAATTCCCAGCACCCACATGAAGGCTAAGGACTGTCTTACTTCCAGTTCTAGGGGAATCTGACCCCCTCCTCTGACCTCGGCAGCATTGCACAACACGGGTGCACCAACCTACATGCAGATAGTACACTCATACACATAAAATGGAAAATTAAAATTTTTTTTAAAAAAGATCCCCCAAAAATGATTAGAACCTTAGTGATTCTAGAGAGTTTTGGATACCACAAGCCTAGAACCTATTTACCATTTATCTTGGGCCATCTTTATCTTCCATGCCCATCTCTGTGTCTATATTAACATCCTATGACTAATAGATAAAAACCTTTTGGAGTGTATTAACTTGGCAGACTACTAGCTTCCAGCAATCCAAGGCCTAGCCTGACAGAGTGTATCTAAGACCTATAGCCGAGTTATCCCCATTTTGCTGTGACCTGCCTCTCAGATTTCTCCAACAATATGTTTCTAAATTGTCTTGATTTATGGCTTTCTTTGTTCTGTTACTATAAAAACTTCATGAAACTATTACCATGCTGGAACATGGAATTTGGGGTAACCTGAATTTATATTCCCAGTCCATGGCTCTTCATATTTGGCTCTAGAATACATGATCTCTTATCCTGTTTGAAAAAAAAATAAAGCATTTATGAAGCCTGTCAGTTCTCAGCATTTTGGCTAAGATCAAGCAGAGTTCCTGAGGCATGCAGGTTGATTTGATCCTGCAAACAAATGGATATTCACAGATTGTACACAGGAAATTGTAGTGTTAAAATTAGAGTGCCTTATATAAAAGAATGTTGGACCTTTAGTACTGTCCACAAGATAAACTCAAAACCATTAAGTTTGTTACAAAGAAACTTAAGGTCACAGATCAAACAAAGGCTAAAAATCAGCTGAGCATAAGATAGAGAAATGTTCCATGTCATTAGGATGATCAGAGAGTACTCGTGAAGTTGTGGATGAAAAGGAAGACAGAAGAGGTTGGAATACTGTCATGAGCAAAAGATTCCACCTTTTGCTACAGACATTTGGGATGAGCAAGGAGCTCACACAACAAGGACTGGATCCATTCTAGATGGTGAAAGCAGGGTTGGGGAGTTGCCTCAATCATAAATCACTTGCTGCATGGGGATGAGAACCCGAGTTCAGATCCCTGACACCCATATGAAAAGCAAGATGTGGCTGTAGCACTGGCCCCTGTAATCTGGACACTGAGGATGTGGAAACAAGAGGATTCCTGGGGTTCATAGTGTCCAGTCTAACAGAAATAAGGGGATTCCTGGGGTTCATAGCATCCTGTCTAATAGAAACCAGAGGATTCCTGGGGTTCATATCATCCTGTCTAACAGAAACAGCTCCAGGGTCCATGAGAGACTTGGTCTCCAAAAATAAGGTGCAGAGCACCTGGGGAAGACACTAAACATTAGCCTTTGTCCTCCTACACACACACACAAAATAGAAAAACATTGTTTTTAGACATTAGAAGCAGTGGGGCTGGAAAGATGGCTCAGCGGTTAAGAGCACGGACTGCTCTTGCAGAGGACCCAAGTTTGATTCCCAGCACCCACATGGCAGCTAAGAACCGTCTTTAACTCCAGTTCCTGGGGAATCCAACACCTTCTTCTGACCTCCATGGCATTGCACAACATGGGTGCACCAACCTACATGCAGACAGTACATTCATACACATAAAAATTAATTAATTAATTAATTAAAATTAGAAATAGTGAACAGTGAGGTAATGGAATATCTGCTAGGGCAGGTGATTTTTATCCCACTAGAAAACAATTCCGACTTCTTAGTTATCAGCCTATGAGATAAAACATTTATATTATTATTAATCTTATCATGAATCTATGGAACTTCATCATAGCCTCATAGGAAAATCAATAGAGTGTGTTAGGGATATATGAGATGGAGATGACCCAATACTTCCTGAGAGCAGCCTGTGACAGAAACGTGGCTGCACATGGTGAGATGCAGGGGCAGGCCTTAGAATGAGGGGCAGAGACCTTATTCTTGAGCAGTCTATTGGAACATTTTTAAAAAATCATCTCATTTGCTACATAGAAACTTAACCCTGCAAGAAGGAAGTTATTACCAGCTATCTTAATTCATTTGGGGTTCTTTTCCATCTCCATTTAAGTCATCGCGCAACCATCTCAGCTATGAGAGCTACAGGGCTCAGAGCCCCACCTGGGAAGAAGAAATTGAGCAAATTTTAGCATCCAAAATAACACAACCACTGAAAGATTTAAAATACCCCATACTCTTCCTCTTCAGAAGCATGCTCTACCACATTCTAGACGCATCTAGTTTTCCCAGTGCCTCTTGAGATTCACCAGGAGCTAGACAGCTGATTTTGTATTCCTCTGTTGGTTCAGAGGGCCAAAGGAATTGAAAGGCTGTTTGTGGCTTCATCTGAGTAGATGCAGCTGCCTATTGACCAGGGATTCATGATACTGCTATTATGATATTCAGCCTAGATTGCTTATAAAACTTCCCCTTCTCTAAGGGGCACGGTTCACTCGAGATGGGCATCAGTGAGATGAGACATATTTTATTTTCTACAACACCTCTACAAAGCTATAGCAGGATATTAGATTTCTTTAAGAAATAGATTGTGTGTGTGTGTGTGTGTGTTGTGCTGTGTTTAAAACTTTATCTAATATATACATCCCAAGGTTATAAAGAAAAGCACAGAAATGAGTTTAGGAAAATCCTGTTAAGCAACAAATCTCAGTTCTTAGCTTTTATTTCCTTGTTTCTAAAACAGCCACAAAACAACACAGCATAAATTACTACTGCATTTTAACTGCTCTAAAAGTTACATCTGCATCCTACAGCCCTACCTCTGTTCAATATAAAGCAAGTCTGAGTTTCTAGCCAATATAAACCCTCCCTGACTTAGGATGGTAAGACTGACAGGTTTTAATTTTAACATGCTCAGAAAAATTCAGCAGAGGCCATGAGCCTCTTTGTGAAGCTTATCCTGGGTAAGGTATTGATTATAATGTTTTCTACTGCAGCATCTTCATACATGCTTATAATGTAGTCTGATGACATAGAAGACATAGTTGGGATTTGGACTTGTAGTCAACTTTTTTATTGTGATACACAATGCAAAATGCTCTTAGTGTGCATGGCAGCAACATTCAGCCACCTGATAATGAGAGGAAATGGAGACTCCACAGTGTTCTGTGTTGCTAAGCAATTTTCAGTAGGTAAGGCGTATTGAATGCACTTGATCCTGGGATTTTTGGAACATAAGTTATTTTAAGTTGAAGAGCATCTGCACTAATGTCAGAAAGTAGAGGGAAGGGATCAGACAGGCACACAGAACATTCCAGCATGAACAACACAATGAGCTCTGCCACCTGTGAAATACAGAATAAGGATTCTTTCTGCTCAGCTAATAGGGGAAAATTAATAGATAAAATAAGTCTACATACAAGTATTAATTCTGTGCAATCTAAATCTAGAAAAATAATTTTGAGACTTTTTGAGTATCTTATTTAATATTCAAATATGTCTATAATCCACACCTGACTTTTTGTTATTTTTTAAATATTTTTATTGATCTTTTGTGTATTTCATACATAGTCTTTCAGTCTAATTCTGATACATTCCCCTCTCCCTGACCCCCACCCCACCCCAGTTCATGCAATCTATCATACATGTCTTGCATCTTTTTCTTGTTTTTTCCAATGATTTTCATTTTTGCAGAGGTTTGTTGTTTTGCACAGAATTTAACTGTATCGGTTAGTTCTTTGACCCAGTCATTACGTCATTGTTGTTCCCTCCTCTTTGTGTTGTTCCAACATATGCCTATATAAACATCGCATATGTATCAAAATTATGACCTCTGAGAATAAACTGTATGTTCATTCCAAAACATGTTTTGGCATTCGCATTTTCCCCTTAATTTTATATTACACTAAAATATGAATACATATCTTCTACCCATATCTAATAGTTACAATGTCTGAAAATAAGTAGTAGGTCAATTCTAACAGCACAGTTGCTTTCAGATAAGAATAAATAACTAGGGCTGGAGAGATAGCCTAGCGGTTAAGAGCACCGACACTCTTGCAGAGGACCCGGGTTCGATCCCCAGCACCCACATGGCGGCTGAGAACCATCTGTAACTGCAATTCCGGGAGAACTCCAGTTCCAGGGGAATCCGAGACCCTCTTCTGACCTCTGCGGCATTGCACGACACGGGTGCATAGACCTGCATGCAGACAGTACATTCATACACATGCAAAAATAAATAATAATTAAAAAATAAAGAATAAATAACTATGATAACTATATTTATAATAACTATATTTATATTATATAAAATAAATAAATATATTTATAAGAATAAATATAACAATAATGTTGCTCAGCTTGCCTTTCAACTGGGGATTTGGTGCTAGCATCCACAAATGAGGGATAACATTCATCTTTTGTTTTTCTGGGACTGTGTTACTTCACTTAGCATAATGGCTTTGAGTACCATCCATTTACCTGCAAGCTCATGATGTTATCTTTCTTACTGCTACATAGAATTCCATTGTGTAGATGTACCACATTTTTGTTGAGGGGCATTTGGGTTGGTTCCAGCTCTTCGCTATTGTGAAGAGTGCTGCAGTAAACATAGATGTGCATGTATCTTTGCAGTAGGATGAGTCTTGTGGGTATATACCCAGAAGTGGTATGGCTGGGTCAGGTGGTAGGCTCATTTTCAGCCTTTTAAGGGTTCTCCACATTGCTTCCCATATTGGTTGGTGAGTGTTACCCTTCCCCTACAACCTCTTGCAGCCCCATGCCCCTGGTGCTTTGGGGGCTGGCAGAGCCCTCCCACCTCAGGGTACCAACAAGAGGAGCCATGTGCAGGAGCTAGAGAGGCAGCCAGACAGCAAGATTCCACCCCTGACCCTCTTCTGACCTCCACAGCATTGCATGACATGGGTGCACCAACGTACATGCAGACAGTACACTCATACACATAAAATAGTAATAAAATGTAAAAATATATCTTAAATTCTGTGAGTGAATTAGTTCTAAGTGATTAACCCAACAACAAGCTTTTGGTAAATAGTTTCTCTGTTTTGTGAAATCATAATGTCGAACTGGCTGGAAGCAGCCTCCAGTGTGCAGGAGACACAGAAAGTAAGTTGAAATGCCCCTTTATGAGTCCTTTTGGAAATCATGAGCCCACTGAAAAGTGGATGCATTTAAGAGTGCCCACCAGTTTGCCTCTCTGGGCTATGGGAGCAATGCCAGCAGAGAGCCTGGACATCATTAGAAGTATGTAGTCGCCCGTCATGACACGCCCATAAGATATGCTAAACCTGACAGCTTTTATGTACCCAATTTTGTGCTGCAGCCACCTCGTAGGGCTGTAGTTCTGAGTGTGGAGCATCTGGAGCTACACTTTAATTGGTGTTTGTAATAGTTGCACAGCTGTTTGGAACAGTTTTAGCTGTGTTAATCATGTCTGCAATGATGTGTATTGCAAAGTCTCACCAGAAAGGCCAATTCATGAGTATTAGTGATTATTGATTCAGGGAGTCACACAGTCTATTTCCTGGATTAGTGTCATATACAAATCAAAAGAATAAAATAGATAAAACATCTCTATTCATCATTCTGGACTTCACACACATTGACAGATTGTTTTCCTGAAATGTATAATCAACCTACTCCAAAGGAGGATCCATCACCACATGGTAAGAAACTAGCTCGTTGTGGAACCATGGAAGTAATTTCTTTAAAAAATGGTTTCATCTGGGCATGGTGTCACAGGTGTTTGAACTGACAGAGGCAGGCAGATTTCTGTATGACAGAGGCCAATTCCAGGTCAGTTGGGCCGACAGGGAGACTCTCTTTAAAATAAAGGAGGTGTCTATCAGTACTACTTCTTCCACATGAATGTGATCAAAAGAAAACTCATAATTTCTATAGAAAAGACTGGAATTTTCCATGCTCTGAACTAGATAGAGAAAGCTTCCATCCCCCATGTTCAGGAAGTATTGAAAAGCTTTAAATAGCCAGGCGTGGTGGCAAATGCCTTTAATCCTAGCACTTGGGAGGCAGAGGCAGGCGGATCTTTGTGAGTTCAAGGCCAGCCTGGTTTACAGAGTGAGTTCCAGGACAGCTGGGGCTACGGGGAGACCCTGTCTTGAAAAGACAAAAAAAAAAGAAAAGAAAAGAAAAGAAAAGAAAAGCTTTAAACAAAGACAGGTGACATGTTGCAATGTCTGCTCTGCCACTCCAGTTGCTACAGGGGACAAACCACTTATATTAAAAACATCACCCCAAAAACCTCATTTTCTAAAACTTTTCGAGATTTAGTGCCTGATGAGCAGCACTTGGGATTGGTGAGTGAGCTCAAGGGCCTTTCTGGGTGTATGCAAATTCAGGGACCTATAGCCCCCAGCCCCAGAAGTTTCGGCAATGATAGACTGCCAATATGTCACAGCGTAGTACTCCATAGCTTCTCTCTCCCACTGCCCCCCATCGTGTGTGTGTGTGTGTGTGTGTGTGTGTGTGCGTGTGTGTGTGTGTATGCACATGTAGGTGTCAGGGGTTGCCTTTCTACTTCTCTCTAGCGCTAGACTATAAGCTACATCTCTAGCTTTCTTACGTGAGTTCTGGAAATCAAGATCAGCTCTTTATGCTTCACACTCCACCAATTACAATGATGACATCACTCAGGAGGATGCTACACTATCATTTACCCTGAAATAAACATCTTCCCTTACAAGGGGAGTACGTCTGTGTCCTGATCACAGACTTTGAACCCACAACTTCTCACTCCACAACCTGAGCCATGATGTAGCATCACTTAATCACTTACCCAATACCATGGACCGTCAGTCTTTAAACACAACTAAAGGATCTTCACATCCCTTTATCCTCTCAAGAGCAATACACAGCAATGTCCTTCATATATAGTTGCTCAATAAATGCTTGTTGACTTGAAATACCCATTACAGCCATTTTCTTATAGGGAAACTTCTGCTGAAATGGAAAGTACGACTATTTCTTGCCACTTCATTGCATCTTAAATATATTTCACATTTTTCTTTAAAAAAAAAAAAACCACTCATACCATTTCTGGCAGACTGAAACCTCTACAAGCTCCATTCTGTAAACCAGAACCGCAAGGGAAATAATTGGAAAGCAAAAATAAAGCAACTTATAAAATTCCTTTGGTGATCTGGGGGTTATATGATGATGAGCCATACATTATTAATCATTAGAAACTCAAGTGGGCATTTGCTTTCCTCTGTCAGCTGTGCACAAACCTATGCCAGTTGTGCAAGAATGTTCAGCAATCTAAACTGTGGGACAGATCCATGTTATACAAGCCATAGGGGATATGTCTAAGTCTTGGCACATAGGAAAAAAATACGTTATAGAACAAAATTCCCAAATCCTATTGAGGGAATACTGGAGATGGAAAAGTTGTTGTTTGTTCTAGATAATGAGGAAAATAAAGGAAAGCAGCAGTACCTTCCACATCCATCTAATATATGAAAGCCAATATATGTGGATCAGACAGTGGAACATAATAGAAACATACTATTTTCTAACCAATTAAATATCCATTCATTCATCCATTCATTCAACAAATGCTTATTGAATGTCAATCACGGAATCTGTGATGGATGCTGAATATTATAATACGTGGTTAAACACAAGAATGCATAAGGGAAGGGGTGAAAGAATGCATGCAGAGAAATTGTATGAAGTAAAAGACACTATAGAAGTAAAATTAATTAACTGAAACTAAATATTAGTGTCAATTTCTGCCTTTAGAACAGCTACCCTTTTTACAGCTTCATTAGCGTATAAAGAGGATACAAGACTGAATACATTTAAAGAGTACCATTTGAGTAGTTTTGACTTCCTCCCTGAACTCAACACTGCGGTCCAGATAATGAGTTCATTCCTCACCTTCCAATTTTCCTGCAGCCTTCTGTGATTGATTCTTTCCACTCTATCTCCAAGGTCTCTACGCAGGCAGCCATTGGTTGATGTTCTAGTACAAAAGATTACTGTGTTTCCAAGGATATAATAAATATATAAGCAGAGTCTAATGGCATTCCTAATCTCTTATTCATTCAGCATATTTATTTTAAGATGAATACATTTCCTTGTATTTATCAATCACTGTTTTTTTTTTAATTACTCGGTAGGATATCATGACATGGACACACCACAGTTTCTTTATGTATTAGACTTTTGCTGCGCGTTTGTATTCCTTCCAGTATAGGATATTAAAATACACATTCTATATGCATTTGTATGCAACTTTTTCAAAAGATATGTGATTTCATTTCTTTTAACGTTTACCTAGGGAAAGAAAGACTAGGTGGATGGTGAGTGAGTATTTAATCTTTAAAGAAAGTCCCAAGTTTATTTTTAAAGTAGTTGTTCCATTTTATAATCCCACTATCAATGCCTGACAGTTTTAGCTGCCCCAGGCCTAGAAAACCCTGTGTTGGAACAAAGCTAAGTTTCTCATCTTGATACAACTTTATAAGTATACAAAAAGCAAGAAAATCTGATGTAAAAGATGGAACTTCAACCAATAGAAACAAATACAAGAATAAAGAGATTACAAAATTAGTATAAACTTTACAGTAGTTATAATTATATGCCACATACTTAAAAACATGCAAGAAATAGTAAACTTATTAAAAAGAGGCATAAAAGTTGTTTAAAAAACAAATTGAACTTTAAGTTCAATAAATATAAACCACAATGATTAAAGGATAAACATGTGTTGGGAATTACTAATGACAAATTCTATAGATGAAAGGACTGGGAGAGGAGCAATGACTAGCCCTAGAAGACTAATATACTAGCATTCATTCCTCATAAGAAAGGTGTAATAAGCATTACTTTCAAGTGCATATGGAACATTTTCCAAATTGAACTTTAGTTTTATGGTGAAATAAATATCAATTTAAAAGATTTGAATTATATGATATATACTATATAAACATAAAAATAACGGGTAAAGGGGCTGGAGAGATGGCCTAGCGGTTAAGAGCGCCGACCGCTCTTACAGAGGACCCGGGTTCGGTCCCCAGCACCCACATCGGCTGAGAACCATCTGAAACTCCAATTCCAGGAGAACTCCAGTTCCAGGGGAATCCGACACCCTCTTCTGACCTCCGCAGCATTGCATGACACGGGTGCACAAACCTACATGTAGACAGTACATTCATACACATACAGAAATAAAAAAAATTTAAAAAATAACGGGTAAAATAAATGGGAAAATGACCAAGTAATTTGAAATTAAATATGATATTTATAAATAATCCATGAAATTTTTCCTCCCTGTGATGGTACATGAAAACTCGAGGAAGTAACATAGGGGAATTTTATGACACATCTTACTGTTTACTTTTTCCTGGTCAGCCATGTCTCTCTGGTGATATCAAATGTCCCATATTAACCACTATTTCATATTTTTTGCCTGTTTGATATGGAAGGACACATTGGGTCTCCATCAGTCTATTTTGGCAAGATCTGTGAGGGATGACTTTTTTGGTCTACTTTGTGGTATACCTTAGTGTTCCCTTACCTTCACAATGATTTTATTTTTCTTCTGTTTTTGTAGATTCTCTTCATTTGGGTGTTACAATTCAAGAAACATAACCATAGAAAATCTTTGGAGGCATAAAAAATGGTCTTAGATTGCACTAGTTGTGTCTTTGTTATTTAAAACAGCAGGGTGTTTCTTATGTTGAGTAAAATAGGAATGGTACCTATGTACCAATCAGAAAGGAAGACAAAATCACATGAAAATCATCCAAGAAAAGATACTAACATACCATTAGGCGTCATTGAAACTCAGACTAAGCTCAGAAACTGGAACATGGATCCACTGCTTCTCAGTCTGTGCTCTGCTACTGCTGTGGTCACTTGTGCCTCTGCCATGTGTTTTCTGTTTCCCTTAGATGATTTCATTGTCATTCAGCCCACAGACATATGCTATGTCCATGTGTTTCTCTATCCTCATGTTCCTGTTTATTCAGAGTAGCCACCATTTAAAATTCTTATGAAACCCACTCATAGTTTTGTGCCTGCTCTAGGAACAACTTTATGCTCATCTTCAATATCAATAGCTTTAACTGCTTCATATTTTGCAATTCAAGCATATGAGGTGGAGAATTACATTGATCCCTCTCATCTCTGATAGAAAATTGAATGCAAAGCTAACAGGTAGTCTTATGACTTCACTGTCCAACAACCAGGTTATGTGAACAATGGATACTTCAAGATATGTTCACAGCAATGACCTTCCTTAGTATTTGTATAGATGTTATGAGCTTCTTTAAAAGATGTTGGGAACTGAGTGGCAGCACTAAGATTCTCAAGCCTGTTACAAATGTAGAAGAACAAAGAGGAGACAGAATAAGAAAAGATGGAAAGAATGTACAGAAAATTGATTTTGATTTAAAGGGAGGAAGGTTTGAACAAAGTGTAATTAAGGATGTTTCCCATAACACTGAAACACAGTAGAAGGTCATACCTTCCTGGGTAATATTCGGTCTTTGACTTTTAAGTTTTTCACATTATTTTTAGAATTCTCCCAAATCATTGGATTATAACTTAACTTTATTACAATCATAAGCACACACATTGTTTCGAAGATTATAGTTTGTAGTTTGAGTGACAGAAAAAAGAGGGTGCAGGAGATTCCAAGCACGTAACACTCCTTTCACCTTCTCAAGGTTAATTGTTTACTGTGAGCAGAATGGAAGATGATGTAAATCAAAATGGTCTGCAAAAGGTAAAAAATATATATATTGTTTAGCTGTTCTTCTGGAATTTTAAATGAATAACTGGTAATTTTTTCTACCCTGACAGCTTTCCTTGTAACTAAGAGCACTTTCTGAAAAGCATCAGATAACAGTTGTCTCCTGGATGTCAGCTACTCACCCCTGTTTGACTTGAAGTCACTGTGCTTTTCATCAACAACACTTTCTTTCCACACTTCTAATTGTCAGCAGGTCAACATCCATCTTAACAAAATATCCAAAATGGTAGATAAGGGAGAAAGGTCTCACAAAGAAGAAGTGCCCTCCTGAATCAATATTGTTATCTGTAAGATTACACATAAAACTGAATCTTTAGGCTCTGAAGTCTATGGCTTGATGAAAATTATTAAGAATTTATATAAAAAACAATCTGGGTGATCATAGGAAACTGAAAGCTCTTAAAATATAAAGTTATCACTTAAAATAGTACAGTAGCAGGAGGCAGCAAAATTGCAAGGAGCCTTTGCAGAATAAGAAGTTTATAGTTGTTTAATTAAGCACATCTTCAGGAAAATATGTACAAAACATCATTTTATATAGAGTTGTTAAAATGGAAACAGCGAATGAATATACATAGATGTGGCATTCTACTTTAGAAAAAATAAAAATAGCCAAGTGTGATATGTCTTTAATCTCAGAATTTGGGAAACAGGAAAAGGTGATCTCTATGAGTTCAAGGCCAGCCTGGTCTACATAACAAGTTCTAGGCCAGCAGGTACAACAGGGAGACCCAGTCTCAAAAAGAAAAAAAAACTTAAAAAGAAAACATGGAAAAAAGTTCTCATATATTGGCAAATTATTAAATTAAAACATTGTATCATTAACTATCTAGAAAGAGAAATAGAAATCTCAAACCCAGCTAGACACATTTTGTGGAAAAAATCTTTGGTATTAAACACTTGACATGGTGAATGTGCTAACAATGTAGCAAGATCCTCTGTATTAAAGCAAGTCTGTTAATCCTGGTAAGAAGTGGGAATCATTTGATTTTTGTCCATATTTTTGCTATATTGCATTATTAGATAGAATATGATACATTTATCTCAAGGTTGTTTTGTATGGATCTAATTTTAAGTCCTATTACTTTAAAAATACCTTGCACATTAATAATTTCCTGTTGAGTAACTTAACCTGAGGACTTTTACTACAAGGCATGATTTATGTTAGTATAAAAAGAGCATTTTCTTTTTAAAGAATTTTCCTTACTGGGGTGGGAGAAAGATCTTAGATCTTTGCAACCATTTACTTATACATATGAAAATATAATTATCTTTTTCCTACATCTCTTAATGATCTTTAATGGTGCAGCAGTAAGGAAAATTTGTGAGAATGAGTATGAAATAGAATGTGTAAATGTTTCACAGTACCTATGAAATGCTGCTCAGATATATACTATAAAAGTAATATCTAAAATATAACATCTATTAATTTTTAATGAGTCATGTACTATCAACCTGGAATATCTTTTCTTCTTCTAACTATTGTCATTTTTGTTCCTCTCTTTCATCCTGTGAGATGCAAACTCCTGTCACTACTATAAGCATCTTAATCATGATAGAAATTGTTCTTCACTGTGAAACTTTAGCTTCTTACTTATCTCTGTGTTAATGAATGTAGTGTCCAAACAGTGAAATTTCACATAAAATACAAAATAAACACATGTCAAAGACAGCATTTTACTTGTTAATTAATGAAGAATTGTTAAAAGTGGCTTAAATGAGATATGCAGTATAATATATTTCCTTATAGAAAGCCTAATAAATGCACACTTGAACATAATTGTTGGTTGAGATACAAAGCTAGTTAATGTCCAAAGGTTAGCCAACTATAACCTTTGTGGTTTATCTATTCTTCTAGAAACAGATTGCTTATAGGCACACTGGATATAAATCTATAGGTTAATCTCTACCGCTTCTAAACAGTGAAATAACCCGGTCAATAAAAAAGTCAATCAGAAGGGCAAGCCTGGGCCTGCATTCAAAGAATATCCAATAATCTCCTGTGTCAATTCAAAGATTTCATGATACTTTGACCGTGCCTTGACATAGCAGACATTTATTAGATATGTGAAATTGGATGGATGGAGAGCAGGTGCATGTGAAGTACCTGTGCCACGTTGTTGGGCTATCTATCTATCACTGGTTAAAAACTCTTCTGATTAAAGGCCTTATGAATGTTGTCAAACAAGCTGTGCTAGACAAATAGCAAGACCGAGTAGGTCAGGGAAAGCAGACCAGATGTGTCACTGCTTTTCTGAGCAAAGCTGGGAAAATAGTTCTGAGCAAAATACAGATCTCTTCTTCCTTGTGATATCTTGAAAACTTGAGAGAGAATAAGGTATTTTCCAGACTTCTGAGCTTGCAGTGTCTTGTCTTGCTCATAGCCTGAGGAGCACGCTGTGACATATGGTGCCTCCTACAGATGCTAGCTCCTTTTTAACTCAAATATTGCAAAAGAATTTTGATCAAAAGTACACAGTGGATCATGGGTGGTTTCAAAAACTATATTTCAAATTGTTTCCTTCACTTCCATGGGACTGTTATCCATTGATTACTCATTTCCAACTTTGTACCCTGAAAACCTTATTTCCCTGTTTATAAATGTAGGGCAAAGGTTATCTTTCAAAAAAAAAAAAAAGATAATTTAAAATTTAATCCCAGCAATCAGGAGGCAGAGGCAGGCAGATCTCTGTGAGTTCAAGGCCAGCCTAGTCTGCAGAGTGAGTTCCAGGCCAGCTGGGGCTACAGAGAGACCCTGTCTCAAAAACACCAAAAAAAAAAAAAAAAAATTAAAACAACTGGGTAGTTCTATGCAGACTGTTTAAATATTTTTATTTCTTTTAAACATACTGTGAACTAGCTTATTAACTCTTCTTAGCTGCAAATTTCTGTCAAATCCTATGATACTTCAACCAAAATCTCTTTGTATTCTATAACTAAATTTGAAATTCTGAAATATATTTGTAGGTTTAATTAATATGGATGACATTTCTCAGTTAAACATTTCCTGTAAGTTTCAAGCATCTAGAATAGATGATAACTTTTTCTTAGTTTGTTCCAGAAAACTGAGGCTTTAAAACTTGTTCTCTCACTGTCAATGTGCAAAAGTATTCAGGCCACTGTGATTTTGTTAACTGTGCTTATTTTGCTGCCTAGAAAGTTGAAAGGAAATATTTAAGTCTTGCTTTTAGAGTTCAAATGTTTTATTTTTATTTGTTATTTTTATTTTATGTATATGGATGCATGGCCTGCCCTGCCCGTGTGTAAGTGCATCCATGTCATACAATGCCTGAGGAGATCAAAAGAAGATGTTGGATTTCCCCTGGAACTGGAGTTACAGACAGTTGTTAGCTAGCATGTGGGTGCTGGGAATCAAACTGAGGTCCTCTGGAAAAGCATCCAGCACTCTTAACCACTGAGCCATCTCTCCAGCCCATCAGAGGTTTCATTACTAAGGAAAACCAGACAGGTGGATTATTATTGATTTCACTGTAATTTGAGGTAGTAGGCCTTAGGAGGTGATTGGAGGGGGTTGCCTCACTTGAATCTTTTCCTTTACCTTTGCTCCACTACTCTGGGATGCAGAAGACAGAATGATGGGAGTATTATTAAGCTAAATTGTTTCTGTGAGTAATTGTCTCTGTGTGGATGTGTGGAGGGGAGATACATGCCTGTGCTCATGCACAAACGTGTGTGTGTGTGTGTGTGTGTGTGTGTGTGTGTGTGTGTGTTTTGTAGAGGTCAGAGGTCAACCTCAGGTATTGTTCTTTAGGAGACATTTGCCATGTTTTTTTTTGAGACAGAGCCTTCTCTTTGGGCTGGAACTTGCTGATTAGGGTATACTGCCTGGCCAATGAGATCCAGGGATCTTCCCATCTCCATCCTCAGCTTTGCAATTACAAGCCCAGCTTTTTATATGATGCTAGGGCTCAAACTTAGGTGCTCATTTTGTATTTACCATCTGAGCTATCTCCCCAGCAACTCAAGTCAGTTTTTCTCGAGTACCCTTGCTTTACTTGCCATAATTTGGATGCTTCCTTATAAGTTATAGAGCCCATCCATGTGCTTGTAGACCACCCCCCCCCTTGCTGAAACAGTGTACTCTTGTCCGTTTGCTCTAATCATTCATTGCTGGTAGTTTCTTTTCTCTATAGAATATACTTCAGGCCCCAAAAGGAATGACCTTATCAAGAAAGTTATTTCTCTGTTCTCAAGAGCAACCTAAATGTAATGATTGTCTTAAAAGAGATTGAAATTCTCACCAATTCTCTCATGGAATCAGCGTCTTGAACCACTTAGTACCACAGAATACCCCATAGGATCCGACTGAAGATGCTGCGTAATCGAAGCCACACAAATACAAAATGGTTTTCTTCCTTGTTCTAGTCCTGTTTTTCATTCAGCTTGTCAAGTTTGTTCTAAAAAAAATGAATCACACAAGAATCTGTTAGGTTATAAAAAAGCATGAACCCCAGTAAAAGGCACATGAGGCTTAGGTTACTTGAGGAACATGCTTTACTTCCATGTGGGACTGCCAGCGTGAGCCGCCTGCAGACACGTGGTGGGACCGGACAGCATGGCAGGGGGCAGAGAGGCAGAGAGAGACAGAGAGAGACAAAGAGACCTATGGCGGCTGGGGTCCACCCATTTATACCCGTGGGGTGGGGCCTCGGGTACAGGGGAAGGGGTCAGAAGATTGACAGCTTCTGGAGGAAGTGGCACCTGTGTGCCCCTTGGGATTCTGGGAAGCCTGGACCTAACAGAATCCCTGTCTTGGAGCTGGAGGGATGGAGGCGGTTAGCACTGTCTGCTCTTCCAGAGGACGTGGGTTCAGTTGCCAGCACCTACATGGCGCTCACAACCATCCAAACTCAGATTCCAGAGGACTTCCCTCCCTCTTCTGGCCTCTGTGGGCACCGCACATGTGTGGTGCTCTTACACACAGCTCAGGAAAAACCCTAATGCACATGAAATACAAATAGATAAATCTTTTTTTTTAATTTATTTTTATTGATGCTTTGTGTATTTCATACATCATTTTCCAATTCAGTTCAGGCATATATCCCCTTCCCTTCCCCCGCACCCCACCCCTACCCATCGCAGATCGTGCATTCTGCCGTAAGTTTTCTGCATCTTTCTCTGCTTTTTTGTTTTGTTTT